>BQNB010060241.1:0-35179 GCA_026074375.1 Tanacetum coccineum
AGTCCGACACGCCCGTTAATGCCCAAATGACTTTTGAAAGGGTTTAAAGTGAAAATATGTCGTGTAAATACTCTAGGTTAATGGAAAAGTATTTTTAAGGTGAATAAAAATGTTAATTAACTTTGGGGTAAATTTTACGGTTGAGTTTTACGAGCTTTTAAGTGATCCCGACATGAAAAGAAGAACCCGACACCCCATAGGATGCTAGTCGGTCAAGGAAGTCAAGGGAGGGAACAAAATGACTATTTTCTAGCTAATGTGTCTAAACCTTGTACTAATATATTCCATCCACTAACACTCCATAATCCTTATCATTTCATTTTCAAAAAAACACACATAAGAGTGTGTGTGATATCCGGCCGCCACCTACACCACCATAAATTTTCCAACTTTAATCGAGAACGTGATATTCCGGGTTGATACGAGTGTTTGGGTATTCATTTTAACAACGTTTGGGTTGTCCGGTTCGTATCGAAATATATATTTTTGAAGATTTTCGTGTAAGTTTTCAAATTTAAATTTCATTTGTCTTTTTGGGTTTATTTTGATGCATAGATGTTAGTTATACAAGTTGATCGTCGTGAAAATTGATTTTTGGAAGCGAAATGATAAAAAATGGTGTGTTTGGTTCGTGTAATATAAAAAGGAAAAAGAGGGATTTTGTATTTTTGATGTTGTGGTCGTGATGGTTGAATAATATATGTTGCTAGATAGCTTATTTTTAATAATAGCCTGTATAGCTTATTTGTGGGCTTATTTTTAAGCATTTCGTGGCTTATTTTGGGCTTATAGGCCACGTCTTTCATCAAAATCACTCGAGAAGTGATTTTTGATTATTTTGTGTTATGGCGTATGTTCGTGGACTATTTTTGAGGCTTATGGTAGTAACCAAATGCGATACGTAGCTTGTTAGCTTATTTTCAAGCTTAATATACGTATTTTTGAGCTATTGGACTCACGGCCCAAAAAGTCTATTTAAGTTGCGGCTTAATGGGAGGGATTATTGTGGTCCGGATTATTTTCTACATATAAGTATATACTTGTATATGTAAATGGACCTTGGTTTTAGACTTGGATCGTATTTTGGACTTATAAATATCCTAATGGACCCTTGTTGGGCCTTAAAGCCCAATAAGCGATATTTAGTTGTTATGAGAGTTTTGTCGGACTTTTGAAAGTGAAAATGTATTTACGAAGTGATATTAAACGATATTTTGGGAAAAACGTTTTAGTAAACGTATGAGATTGAGATTTTAGAATTTTGTCGAAAAGTGTAGAATTTATGAAAAGTGTTGAAAATAAGGTTTGAAACCTTGGAAAACGTTGTATGAGCATACGGGTCATGTCGAAATTTCGTAAAAAGTTTATACTTAGAAATTTTCCTAAAAACACGATTTTAGATTTTTAAATAATAAAATATTATTTAATTATTTTATTTATTTAATAAATTCACTAAAAGACGAAAAATATAATTTTTCTCGAAACTTCTCTAATGTGTTTATTATGAGTAAACGTTTCATTTTCAACCGTATTATGATTTATTTTGAAGTGACAAAGGTTACCGAATGGACTAGTCGAGATATATTTATAATTATTAATTATAAATATTTATCTATATTACTTATCTATTTTCTCTAAATAGTATAAGTATGTATTATCGAGTAATGAGATTGATATGATCATGGAAATATGTCGTCAACCATCACACCACTAAATCATTTTGGGAAATTGTACAACGCGTCTAAACTCTATGCATCAAACGTGAAGATTGTTTTGGAATTGGATGATTAAATTGGGACATTAACTGGACTAGGTCGTGTGCGGGCGTCGTTGCATTTGCTTGTGTGATTGAGATTTGGTTGCTAAAGACTTGCTTGAGGTGAGTTCTCGTAGCCCCACTTTTTACTGTTTTTCCGTTGGGGGAAAATGATACTCAAATGTGTTTTGAAATGTTTTGAATTGATCTGTGCGAAATGTGGTTTTGTTTTTGGGACAAGATATGTGCTTATGACTGCTATGTGAATATTATGTGTTGTATGATTGTTTGGAGCGGATGGGTACGCCTACCCAGTATTTGTGTGATTATTGGAGCGGATGGGTACGCCTACCCAGGTTTGTGTGTGGTCCTGCCCTAATTTTAGTGCTCCAGCTGGTAGGCCCTTTAGGTGCGTAAGTGACATATGGTTATTGATTAGCGGTGATGCTAAGGTTGTTTGCATATATTCACTGTCATATAGCACTATTGTCCACTGTTGAAATATTGGCACAACTTTTGGGTTTAAGGTCAAACCTACGAGCTCACCAACATTATTGTTGACGTTTTCGAGTATCATTTTCAGGTGAAGTGAAAGAAGAGTAGTTTGGTGATTGATAGCAGACTTAGAAGTATCCCGTGTGGAATTTCGTTTGAAGTCTTGCTTGCTTGTTGTTTGATTTTAGTTTCGGATGTTTTGGAATAAGTTTGGATTATGGTCCCCTGTGTGGGCATTCGAATAATTGTAAGAGATTGTGGATTTTAGTTGCGATTTGGGACATCACTTGAGTTTGTTCAAGGTTGATGGTCTTCATAGCACTTGGAGTTTATGCAATGTAGTTTTCTCTATTTTGTATCTTGTGTTATGATTGATCATTATGTTGCATTCCTGAGTTTCCGCCATTGTCGGGGTGTGACATAAACCCTAGATATATTGGACCTTCTTAAAAGTTTAGCTAAAATTGGTCTGTTAGCTTACCAACTCGAATCACCGAGAGGACTCAGTAATATTCATGACACGTTCCATACCTCTAAATCTGGAGAAATGCATGTCCAATGAATTGCTCGTCATACCTATGAAAGAGACCGCTAGTAGAGTTTTCATACAACAACTGTTATCACACTAGTATCCAGGCCGCACCATCTGGGGCACTTTTTGGTTGAAAGTATCGATCACCTGTTTGCTGGGCCGAGGTTGGAGATGTTCAGCTCACTGGTCCAGAAATTGTTGACTACCGAGAAAATCATCCAAATTAAAAGCAGAATTCAAGCCGCTCGTGATCGCCAAAAGAGTTACGCCGATATGAGGTGTAAACATTTAGAATTTCAAGTTGGTGACCAAGTCATGTTAAAGGTATCACCTTGGAAAGGGGTTATCCGTTTTGGCAAACGGGAGAAGTTGAACCCGAGGTATATTGAAACTTTCAAGGTGCTAGCCAAAGTAGGAACCATTGCTTACAGACTCGAACTTCCTCAACAACTAAGAAGGGTTCATAGCACATTTCATGTATCCAATCTAAAGAAGTGTTTATCTGACGAGCCGTTAGCAATTCCGTTAGATGAAATACACATTGACAATAAACTTCACTTCATTGAAGAACCCGTGGAAATTATGGATCGTGAAGTTAAGCGGTTAAAGCAAAGCCGCATTCCCATTATCAAAGTTCGATGGAACTCTAGGAGAGGTCCTGAGTTCACATGGGAATGTGAAGATCAATTCAAGAAGAAGTATCCGCACCTCTTCACCAATCACGCATCTTCATCCAATGCCACGTCTTAAAGCTTTGAGGACAAAGCTCCTTTAACAGGAGGAGACTGTAACAATCCGTTATTTCAGGTCATTTTACGACTTTAATTATTCCATTATTTATTTTTATACTTTTACGCGTTTACTTTTAATTTTCATCGTTTAGTTAAATCGCGTAAACTAAAAATCAACATTCAACGTAAACGGGCACCAAACAAATAAAAGTTTACGTCAAGTAAGTATTATATTATTTTTACGAAAGTAATAATCAACTTTTTATATTTTATTTTTATTGGTTACGTAAAACGTTTACGTTTCGCAATAAAATACATTTGGGCATACCTGGAATCACCAATACCTATCTATACTAAACCAAATACCCACAATTATACTCAATACTCAAAATTATACATATTACTACCATATACATATACATAGCTGGTTCTAGTATAGAAAGCACCAAGGAAAATAATATCTAGACTTTCATTTTCAAATCAAACATGTGCTAAATCCATTTCCAAGCAACCTTTCTTACAATTACTAACTTCCTTACACAAGATACTTACACAAGTTTTCTTTCCATACTTTCTTACACCAAAACCATGCCTTTTTCCCTAATTTTTATGGATGTGTTTTTAGATATTTTAGCTATAAATTGGATCCTATTTGCAAAGCCTTCATTCACTTCATTTCTCTAGCTAAAAATCAAAGAAACTCTCCAACCTATAAGCCCTAAAACCCATGACTTACTTTTTAGTCACAAAATAATTCATAGCTTTGATTTCTCAAGTATTACAAGTGTACAAGGGTTGATATTAGGCATGTCTAAGGTGTTACAAATTGATTTGGAAGCTTGGGTATTGGTTTATACAAGGTTTAATCAAGTGAAAAGTTAGGGTTTTCAAGTGTTGGATTAGGGTTTTCTTGATGTATTTATGGTTAATACTTGGTTTGTGATCTTGCGTATCATCTTCATTCATCTTACTAAGGTCTACTATAAACCCTAACCTCCTCAATATATTCATTTTATATTTTATATAATTGTTATATGGTTAATCATCACCTAGTTATATTTTATACATGTTTATAAAATATTGCAAATTTACATAAACTCAAGAAATACTTGTTCATGGTAAATATGATGTTTAAAATATAAAGACATGTTTTATTTAAGGATTTACAAGCAATGAATAATTTATATAATTATTTGTTAAGTTATGGTTAACTATTTATTTATAATGTGTATATAAATAAACATGATGTACATTTTTCTTGGACACTTTGGACTATATATGATGGACATAAACTCAAAGACTTAATTTATATACAAGATGTGTAAGTACATAAATTAGAGGACTTGTAGCAAATTAGTTAAGTTTAAAACTTATAAAAACAAATTTTCAAACATTTAAATAAAACCTACTGTTTTAATTCGAAAAATATAATATTGATTTTATATTTTATCAAAATAGTACATTTCATGACGATTCTAAATATATAGAGAACTCGAAAAACCGAGCTATAACGAAGAAGTTACGCTATTTACAAGTTTACGAAAAAAAGTATTTTTATAAAAGTAATTTTATAAAAATACGTTACCGTTCATAACAGTGAGTTTTTGGAAAATATTTTTCTTGAATAAAACTTTTAATTACGAATCCGTGCATATAAGGATCACTAAAAACGGAATTAAAATGGAGGAGATATGAATTTTATACGATTTCAATAAATAAATTTATAAAAAGTGTTTTTATAAATTTTAGCCACTGTTACTGTTCATAACAATTTATATAAATATTATAAGTATAATATTTTGCTAGATTTTTCAAATACGATTCTATACATATAAAGAACAAGCGAAACGGAATTAAAATGAATAAGTTATGATGTTTATAAGATTACAAAGATTAAATATATAAAAGTAGTTTTACAAAAACAATAAAAGTTACTGTTCTCAATAGCTAAATTATCATAAATATAATATTTTGATAAATCTTCTTAATACGAAACCATGGACACAAAAAACGTATAAAACGGAGTTAAAACAAGAGAAATATGACTTTCTATGCACTATTTCCTGACATGAATAGTGTTGGTTCGTTTTTAATAAAAACTTTGCAAAACAATGTGGTATCACTTATATAATATTTATACATGTTTTTAACCTTATAAATATTATTTTACAAGATAATCGAACTATTTATACAATAACATTATATAAATAATAAAAACATTAAATCAAGTATTTTTAGCAATTAATGAATTGTTGAACAAGTATACTATTTTTACAAATACAAGTGCATGGACATTATTTTTCAAAGTACATCGTACTCATACGACCTATATTTAATTAGGTTGCATTCGGACTATACGTGACAATTTTCATATTTGATTTACATATCAAATATATTCACTGAGGTGAGTTCATAGCCCCCATTTTATACAATTCCAATGATTTACAATTCTCAGGGTGAGAAACATGTATTGTTTTACGACGGGACGCAAGTACACCTTTATACAAATTACGAGTTTACATAAGTATCTATAACCCACTATGTCCATAAATCATGAACTGTTAATTACTAGATTGTAAGCACGAATGTTATGAATAGATCTATTTGGGATTGACATCCCCATTCAGGTGAGTAGCGCTCACTAGTTTCGAAGGTACCGAAACGACGAATGTATACCATGTCGAAACAATTTGGATGTTGCGGGTTGAACATCTACACGGGCACATTATTTGCATTAATTTGCATACATATATGTTGTAGCTTCAATGTCACGAGCTTAGTGCATTTCGTAATAACTTTTGAGATATTGTATGTGTTACATGTCTTACACTTAGATATCTTGCGGTCCTACTTTATATATTAATTAAACCTGTGAACTCACCAACTTTATGTTGACGTTTTAAAGCATGTTTTTCTCAGGTCAGTAAGGCAAGAACAAGGATACATTGGTGGTCATCATTTTGGAGTCACATTATCATAAAGATTTAAGTGCATTATATTTTGGTGTATTTGTTATGTATTAAAATCTTTATACTTTTCAAGGATGAACAAGTTAAGCTATGGGCTTTTGTAACAAACCATTTATTTAGTCCAATGTATCATTTTCAACGACTCATATAGAGGTCGTTCTCATATCTTGTGTTGTTGATCTTTGATGTAACACTCTCAGACCCATATTCCGCTGCGACCTTATTTGGGGGTGTTACATGTGTAAACCATTCGACTCAGACCGAGTCAACTCTGTAATTACCTAGTTGACCGGGTCAACTCAATCGAGTCAATCAACTGAGTCAAGACTAAATGAAAAGTACAAAAACAAGATCAGTCTGACTCTATTACAACAACAACAACTTTACCACAACAATTACAACCATCAACAACATCAATTACAACCTCAGCCTCAATACAACAAATCCAACCAATACTAATCCTAAATCCATTCGTCACATATAATCATCTATCTCCTCCAACCAAATCAAGACTCAACATCAAACTAAAATGATGAACAAGATCTCAGTTTCAATTACTTTCGTGTGTCACAATTAATTCATGACTCTCAAAAAGATCAAGAACACGAAAGTAAAACCTCATCATCGATCCTTGTAGGTTACACACCTCTTTCAATATACAAAAATAAAGAAATACGAATAACAATTATGTTATTATCAAGCTTTGTTTCATTTGAGACATAAGACAAATACAACAAAAGACAGAAACCTACCCGAGACCTCATTATGAGATCTTGATGCTTATTCATGAAGAAACTTGAAGGGTATGGTGTTTGAGTAGCAAAAAGATGTATGAGGTGCGATGTGTTTGTCTTTCAACCTTGTTACCCTTTTGATAATGGAGTGATAAAGTAGATATGATAGCTGCGTATGGTTCATTTGTGGAATGATCTAAAATCAGTTGATGTGCTTCTATCATCTATTAAAGAACACATCTCCGCAAGAGAGACGCACAAGTACCTAATCCACACTTGTGTGTTATTAGTCGAGGGTCTTTTTTGTGACAACCGTGACTTGAGCAGGTTAGTCATACCTTTTAGAGTTGGCTAAGTGTTTATATGTGCTATATTTGTGATCTATGTGACTTTATCTGTGTGCATGATTATCATTCTAGGGTGCGTGTTCATCTCATTTTTAAATGAGTTTGAGATATTTGAGGGTTATTTCCATTTTTGTTCACATGTAGCGACAATGGAAATGAGTGGCGTGTTTGCATGCATTGCTACGTCAATATGTGGATAATTATGTGTTGGGTTAATAAGGAAAGTATTATATAATAGAAATGAATTAGGTTCGTGAATTGCGAGAGTTAGTAATGTCGCGTGATCACACACTCAGTCACAACCTTCATCTATCTATCCTGCTCGCTCCCTCACTCCACTCACCTATACAATACTCTCGACGACAATTTATCCCACTACAAGAGATGTGAGTACGTCAACAGAGAGAGCGTGTGGTGCAGCATAGACCTCCAGATGAGAGCCTCACTAATCAGCTCTACCCCTAACTATGACTCGAGAGATTGATACATCGCACCCCTAGAGAATCACCGCACAATCATAAAGATATGTGCCCACTTGAGCACACTATAGACTGCTTTGTGTGTATAATGACCGAACTAGCTCAGGCCCAGAGCTCCACATCACCGCACTAACTCGTTACGTGCTCACCATAGTGCGCACATCCACACCTCTACACATCTGAGATCATCGCTCCCATAGAGTCAAACGTCGACACCGAGTGGACGATCGAGAGAACCTACTGCTACTATACAAGACAATCTCAAATCGCTCCCACGCGCAAAAGCGCAGTCAGAGAACGTTCTCGCTCACATCAGATAACCCTGACTAACTACGCGGCGTATCATAACTCTCTATCGTCTTTAAAGGGTCCCGCTACTCTCTGAAAGGAGAATTACTCTTCACAGACACTACAGCACCTAGAGATGATACCGGCTACACCGCTAATGAGTACTATAAGATATACATCAGTCCTGTATGTGAACTGATAGAGAGATACTACTCCGTCCCCAATATAAAATACCATCAGAGTTTACGCTCCACACGTGCTTATCAACCGAGCCATGGGCTCGCTAAGACTCCTTCACGTAGCACAAGAACTGGCTGCTCTGATGATCTCGCGATAGAATCTTCTAAATTTACCATGTGTCTCACTAAAGTATATGTCATGAGCTGCCTCTCTGCGCGTGACCACTCAGTGACTCTTGAACTTAGAGTGGTGAGTATACTGGTCGCGCTAGATGTAGTCAACATCAACCACCACACGTAGTATCAGAATTACAACCCTAAGATGCATACAACCTCCCTCGAGAATCAACCCTAATCCTACGCTCCTAAGCACATACCGTCCCCGCAGACACCACTCGCACACTCCTATGAATCTATATAGACATGCACGTTTGTAATGAGCGCTCCTTTCACTATGGTATTAGATATCCTATAAGTCGGCACCGGCCCTAGATGATCCCCTGTCCTCTGATATCGAGACATGATGAGGCATCCCCATATAGAGATCAGTCTACTCCTATATCAATCGGCGAGTCTGTGAGTGAGAGGTGTGTGATTAGTGTCAATGACTCTCTAGCGCGCCCTGTCCACCTACAGATACTCCTCACACGAGTGATATGAGAGTCGCTGAACAGCTCTAGCTTTCACTGAGCGCGCACACCTCTTACTACACTATACGCACACACTCGCTCAAGGCACGCGCCGACTCCCAACGTCCGCGCCCTCGAACCAAATGATGCATTGGACTGACCCACCTGAACAGTGTGTTCAGGATCCATACGCCGCGACCCGCAAACGGACCCGGCCCCTACTCCCAGCCTGAAGAAGATAGTCCTAACATTGTGATTATCACCGGCCTCGCCTTCCCTAGACTCACTTGCATCCTGCCCCTGATAGTCACATCCTAAATCAGACGTACCCAATAACTCACTATATCCCCCCTCCACACTCCAAGACGACCACAAACCTGACGCACCCTACATACTAGTACAAAAAAATAAAAACACACTCACTATCTCTTGTCAGAGTCGCCACTCACTCTGCCTCCCCCTTCGCTGTGACCAGACCAACTTCATATCAATACTACCATTGACTCACCTATACACAACTTACTCCCTAACCACGATTCATCAGAGTCTTTCGCAAATATAAGATGAACCGAGCTCTTCAATGAGATCCACCCGTCATATAGGCGAGATCCCCTCGACTCACATAGCCAACTAGTACTTCAGGTACGTGCTCTCGCACCGTCTCAGTGCAGATGTCGAGTGACGAGAGTACGCTCCTAGTCAAAATCCATAACCTTAGTAGGCGCTTCGTCTTATAATCTCGCATATCATGAGACTCGAGTGTCGCATCCTCTGAGTGATAGAACATCTGTTCTCCGTGACTAATAGTCCCTTGTACATCTGTGGAGCTACCAATAGTTGAGTCTTCAAATCAATGCGAGCTATATCCTTTGTATGCTTAGACTCACGCTTTGACGCTTTTTCTCCTGAGAATCTGATGGACCCAGATGCTAGATCAGATGCCTCGCCGCCAGCTCTCCTCATCGATCGAGTCTGATCTAGTCTGTGAGAGACATCTAACTTGTGTATGAGTGTACCAATAGAAAGCTATAGAACGCAGAGACAACTCGAGATAATTACCAACCACCACGCCGGTGGGTCGTTGCGCCCCTCCGTCCGCTGATATCCCTAGAGAGAGTCACATCATCGTGCTCACAATCTAATCCCAGGCGCTCGCTTAGCCTGTAAGAGCCTCCTGAGCACGGTCAAATCTGTCTCGACCCGCCGCCTCCGAGTAATTGGTTGAATAATATACGATGCTAGAATCTTATTTCTTGTTTAATATTGCGAGACACTTCCCCCGCTAGTGCCGAGATCACTCAAGACTAGGCTATGTCATATGCATTGTTAAGCCCCACTATCCTGATCTAGACGCGCCTGCCAGACATAACAATAAGGAGAGACAACCTCAAGAGACTCACCGTCACAACGTGTACCTGAGTTCCCCCACATATACTCCTGCTCTTACTATAGGAACCTATAAGATTCAGTGTTCTGCACGTCTTCCACTCCATTTCTGATATGTCCTCTAGAGTGTTATGTCTCGCCTACGACTATCCTATCGTTGCTTATGTGTACCTGCCCCCCTCTCCATATATCGTCATCTATCACATCCTCTAAATTATCAAAACGCGACGAGTATCGCTACTCTTCTAGACTTCCCCAAGTCACATATGATGTTAGTTCACTTCCCCATAGTGTGATACGTAC
Organism: Tanacetum coccineum; assembly: GCA_026074375.1. Lineage (NCBI taxonomy): Eukaryota > Viridiplantae > Streptophyta > Magnoliopsida > Asterales > Asteraceae > Tanacetum > Tanacetum coccineum. The sequence goes on from BQNB010060241.1 coordinate 10,829, forward strand.
TCTCTAGAGGTCGCGATTCGCGACGTGGCACATCTAGATAGTGTCACTATCCGCTCATCGCAGACCTAGATGTAGAGATCTATCGCGTCTTTGTTTGTCTAGATCAGAATGTGTCCACTCATATAGAAATAAAGTGTGTGTATCCTTTACGTGTTACATAAGTACAGAGATGGACGAATCGCGTAGAGTGAACGCTCCTCGCCACTATGTGCGCTTCCACAGATAAGCTTAGCGAACTCAAGATCATCTCACCGTTCGATAACTACTCGCTACACCTATCACACGCCTCTGATCAGACTGTGGTGTGCCGAAAATCATATAGTCTGCCCTCCCGCATGAGAAGAATAATAGAAGAATGACGCTACAGATATCTCCTCGGCTAAGACTATAGAAACTTGGATCATCCTATAACGACTTTCAACACGCCATTCGTCGATCACAACGTTTTCTTGGCCTCACCTTCACGAGCTGATGGCCCACAGAGTGTGCGCTAACATTCAATCAACAGAGCGAGGTTAATCAACACACCCACGTACGAGGTGCCATGAATGTCGTAAAGCAACTTAGTCCTATCTCAGGAGTGTACGTTCAACCTCTACTATATATGTCTCGAGTAATAATATTATATCACTCGTGTAATAAATCCCCCCTAGCATTTCAGACGATCAGTGATCCATAGTTACTACTATCCATCAACGAATCCGACGCTCTCCTGCGCGATACTCGCATCCTTACCATCGCCCCCTATTACAATATTATCATCTACTACTACATCACAATCCCCTACAGTCCCATATATACGAATCTCTCCCCTCCCTCTATTCCTATAGATACACTAACTCTCGACATATACTATCAACTAACTAACACACCTCAATGTGGACTTCAGTCTATATTAAGACATAAGATATGTAGCAGCCACAACTAATCACACATCCCACGCGTGACATGACTCCATCATACCTCGATAAGAGAGAAGATTTAGCTCGCGACAGAACACACTGCACTCTCGGACCTCTGGACCCGCATGAAAAATGACAATATCTCTCTTTCTGTGATATCTCAGTCTTAATGAGATATGTATCTACTAAAAAGACTTACTTTATACCCTTCATCTCTTGGAGTCCTAGACACTGTGTACTGTAAGAGACTGTCTGTTACTACGTCTTGATGAGATTCTCATGACCGGTCAGATAAAGAGAGATGTGTAGATCATGTTCTGTAGAGCGGAGATAATAGAAATGCTCACGTGTCCAATAGTGAATACTACTGTAGATCTATTAGTGTCACATACACACTGTATAAGGAAACTGCGCTTGGCTCCCGCCTCTTCGCACGAGCCTCTAACGTCATAGAGTATCCTCCTCAAAGAACACTATACCCTGCGTCTACGACACCATAGACTTCAACCAGAGACTCCCGGTCGATGACGATTGTGAGAGTGCTAGGACAGAGCATCGACTTGACTCGCTACACACTAGAGAGAGAACAAATGATATGGATCCCTCGTGCCTATAGAGCCTCCCAACCTGCCCGCGAGCTAGAGACGCTTGCCTTTGCGCCACGAGGGCGCTGCGCTGAACGAGTTGAGCTCTCCCGTCTGAAAGCAGAGGCAGCTTGAGCCCGAAGAGATCCGTGGTCTCTATGTAAATGACCACATAACCTTTTTACAGTGATATTGAATATATCAGATCGCTCAGTAGCGCGGAAATAAGAGTCAACATGATTACATCAAATAGTGATTATTAGTAGATAAATACTCGGGTTCGAGAAGCACATTGCGCTTCTAGACAGACCAAATACTACTAATGTAGTTTTGCTTTTTGGTACCTATGTAGACAGAGAAGTATCGATTCACTCGACCTCCTGCGATGTATCAGTGTCCGATCTACAATGAATGTTAAGCTACGAGAACGCTCATATATAATATTGTGTAGAATGAGAGCACTTGTAGACTCGCTAGAGGCGCGCCTCTACATTATGCATCTATAGTCTTGTCAGGAGACGATGATAGTTGTCTATTATAGGAGAATGGGTGTTTATCGCAGCATAACAGACAGCAGTACTATGTAGTAGCCGTAACGCTGTCCATGTATTGAGTGCCGAGATCACGCGCATAGTCCATAAAGTAGATCTAAAGAATGAGTCGGTACGCCGCACACCTACAACCACCCCTAGCTCGACGCCACAATCGATCCCCCACCATAGCCTCATCGGCACTCCCAAGATGGCGACTACAGCGCGCTGCTGCAGCTCTAGATGCCCCCCAGAGAGGAGCCACGAACTGTTCCAGGATACTGCTCATTGACATTGAGCGAGAGAGTGTTGCTATGCCTCCTTCGTAAGCATAGCTTAAGGCGAGACTCGTATGAGTGTCTTCGAGTAATGTATTGAGTCTACGCAATGATATGCATGTGTCACGTGTGTCATCACGATATTAAGATCTTACTAAGAGATTGTGTGACAATAGGATTCTGTATATAAAACCGAGAGAGTGGTCTGCGTTGATATGAATATTTACAATCATAATCACAGCATATGTCACACTCATGCACTAACATATAGTGTAGCTACGTGCTTCTCTCTCTCCTGTCATCTCATCGACTCCTCATCGTTAACTCATATCTCCTATATAAATATCACACAGAAGCGCTATGTCCATCTGTCCATAAACCCCATACTAATATCCATATCGCTCAATCGCCTCACATGACGATCGCTCAGTCACGAATCAGCCATCGTATGAGAGAGTTTTCCGAGTATCCAGCGATCATCCACACGCCTCTATAGAGAAGACAGAAGTATTCAGGTTTTAGCCTACGTAGCAACTTTGATGAATATATTGAAAGACTTGAGCTCCTTGTTGTTGAGCTCAGTACACTGACCTGTGCGCGTAAGATGATCCACTTCTTGCACAGCGCGCTACGATTCGCCTAAGTTGTGATATGACGAACCGCTGCGACATCCCACACTCTCGCCGCGCTATGGCGGTTTTTAGACCCATCGAGCGAAATGTAGAGTCACCTGCATCATCAGTCACAACAATATAGCTCACTCCGCTTCAACTATTCTCCTCTCTGCACCTCGCCTATACGCGAACTACACCTAACTTGATCTCTCGCTCAACGCATCGACCACCCGCCGCACAATCGCTCCTCTACCAGAGACCTCCACTGATCTTTGCTCTCGCGCGCTGATGCTGGATATACCTACAGAGAGAATACTCGAACTTTCGCCGCACGCTTCGCACTCCCCGGGCTCTCTCGTTATAACATCTTCACCACACCTCAGACGTATAGACCTGAGATCTCTCGGCAAAATTCTCAGAGAGATGACTCACGGACAATTCTCTGTAGTCCACAGTGTGCGCTCCTAATCACCTACTTTCCACATCGATCGCTACACAGAGTCCCACCCTCCACTTTCTCCTTCCTACTATTAGCGCGTGTCAGGCAACCTCCCTACTTTCTTCACGTCCTAGAAAATCTCCTACTCATGACGTATTAACTATGATCCGCTCTTTAATCTAGGATAGTATCGCCGTGTCGTAAGAAGCGCGCCGCGGCTCACTATTCTGATTACTCCTATCTCAGCTTGCCTCGAAGATGATCACTCAATCCCCCTATCTCATATCCTCCAGAGAGATACGGTAACTACCCCTGATCATTACACACTTCCTCCATAGCCTCGCCGCAATTGATCCATAAGCTGCAACACCTACTAATATATAGCTACTCTTCACAGAAGTCTCAAACACAGCTGTTCTAGATCTCATTGAGTGAGTATTTATTCACATCCCCTCAATACCTCTATCAATGCCCATCGTTGCCAACACTGTCAAACTCATGACCCACTATATCCGATAGAGAGTCAGATGTGCAGAGAAGTGTACCATGCCGCACGCTCATCCCCTCTCGCTGCTGATCCTCAAGTAAACCTTTGACATCCCATCCTCTCGAGTATCACCCCACTATCTCTGCGATCTGTCTCTGCTAGACAAATCCGCCTCGCTATGCTACTACCTCCCACATATTCCAAGTCAGACCTTAATACCATTACTCAGTCGCCTCTATACTGCTCGACTCTGCCTAGACCCTAGCTGTCTGCTCAACTATACTCTCACACAAAGCTATTGAGCCGCTCTGCGGATCCTGCGAGCTCACCTACACGCTGATCACTCTACTCTGGCTCACCTTTCTAATACTGCCTGTACAATCGGTAAGTTCTAGACCCGATACTCCTCAGTCGATCTTGCGACCGCACATAGCTACGCTATAGTCTGCCAGCATCCACTCGGCTCTCACGCCCCTATACTTTGTCGACCTCTCAGTGACCTTTTGAGGATCTCGTTCTCATGCAACCTCACCCGCGTCTTCTTCAACAGCACGACACATATATCTCTCTCACTCTACCATCACTCGCGCTGTCATATGCTGAGGTAGGCTTTTCATAACGTCCTCACAGTTTGACTCCCGATGAACACTCGTCTCCTCTCCAACACATATAGGACCCCTAGTCAGACCACCTCGCCATCTCGTCAACACACCACCACCGACAACCTTGACTCCATCGCTCGAGTCCACTCACACAACTACAATCCAGTCTTCTCATCACTATAAGGGTGAGCGGTGCCGCGGCTCACCAACAATACCCTCTCGCGGATTCTACGCTACAATCGAATCTCTGTATATTGCATTCTCTTCTCACTCTGCTCTAAGCTCATGATCGGATTTTAGAGCATGACTATATTACCGAGAATCGACCGGTCTTCACCCTCTAATTCTCTCTACATAGCGTGACGGACGAAGCTGCGACCACATCGCATTGACCATACGATGTAGATCAAATTTACTTATTCACATCCTCGCCACCTTCAGCGTCTCTCGACCCATGTATGCTCTATTCGCCACGTAATGTTCTAACCCTCTCGTCTGCATAACTGCACTCGCAACACTTATACTCCCCACCACTGCTAATTCTAGTGAAATTAACTAACCGATGATCCCACCCCCCACCCCCACACCCCCCTTTCTCTTTTTATATATATATATATTATATATATCTTGCCTTACAACTTCCATGTCCTCCCTCTCATATTTTGTCATATCACATATAACGTAAGCCATATCGCTATAAGAGCAATAAGTTCCTCTCCTTTACTATATATATAAACAGGTCGCTGACCTCTCTACATCTTCATCTCCCGCACCTCTTCCCTTCTCTCTTACGCACCTCACTCAAATCAACTCATCCTATGGTGCTGTCAATATGAAACATTATCAACTATATCATGCACCCTATTGTCATTGAAAAATGTGATGCGATAATCCTATGCTAGTTTTGACTCTAGATCTATGCTGCTTCTCGAACCTTCATATCACCCCACACCATTGACCCTTTTACTATTAGTTGACTCTAGCCTATTAGATGCTCCAATGGCGCGTTTCGAGTTTCTTTGATATTCGTATGGTGTTTAATCTAAATGTCAACTTTTCTTTTATAAACCCTCCATTAAAACGATTATGTTGCCTCTATCTAGTGCATGTCAAACATTATAATCTTTGTGAAATTAGATTGTCATCTAACACTAGGCACGATCATACTTTCTTACTTAGCGATGCGTTCTTTCTACCAATCTCATTTCGATGAGAGGTTGTATCGGTCCCGCCGAAAAGTTATAAGAATTCCATGTTGTCCCACATTAGCTTCCAAATTGCATTTTACCTCTAATTTTACCACTATGATTTGTTACAATTGACCACCACATATTAGAAACCAATCATGTAGGTTTTACAAGCCTTTTACAATCTCTACTTTCTAAACCTTTCTTAAGACATCAGCATTGACTTTACAAACCTACAACCCATGTGTAGTTTGCCCCAGTGCATCAACCACACAATGAAATTAACAGTTAATAAATGTTACACATACGCGAAATTTGAATCAGGTGTGTTGGACCTAACATAATCTAAGTGTAACAACTCTTAAAATCCTAGTAGTTGTATCTTCCATCTCACCTAGTCATATTGTCTCTCCCGCACTCTCCGTATCCTTGACTCGTCAGCTCAGAACTCAAGTTTCCCATCTGACCATTCATTTCTACTATGACTCCCCACGCAATACGACCACACGATTCTTACCCTTTTAGTAATACCAATTGTATGTTTTATGTCTTTTAAATCTTAATTAAGCCTAATGAAGTGTGGCAAACTAGTTTTAGGAATTATGGATGCCAAACAAGGTTTTTCTGAAAAAACACTATAATTCTAATAGTAGCTCACGCGCTGATCACACTCCAACGCATGACCAGCGTGCCAGGGGCTAACCAAAAATCATACTTAAATTGTAGATCTCCTTTTTCCCTTTTTGTGGCCTTTGGAATCAACTAAATCAGAGTCCAGACAAAGAAGTTATGGTCAAATAACTAAAGCAACTTCTAAAATTTGATTTCTTCTTTTTGATTTAGCCCTTGTTGATGTTTTTATGTGTTCTTAAAGACCTAAATATTAGATTATGATGTATTCAAGTTATTTTGTAAGCACATAGATATATTCCTTAAACACGTGCCATACAATTCTAGTCTCACTTTATGTTAATCGCTTTTAAGTTTCTAAGTTCTCTTAACTTTGAAGTTGTAACAAAAATAAGCTATCTAGCATCAAACAAATTCTCATAGCATTTTTGACAACTATAATATAAAGAATTCAAGGATTCATAAGCATAAGAAGAAAACTTAGCTCAGTTTTCATGGATGATTTAAGTTTCATGACCATGTGATAAAGATCCATCATTGATGCTTTGTCTTTCCTCAAAGATTACTTATGTACACCATCATACTCCTAACAAACATATAACTCAAAAACTTGGTCCCCATTGGTGGTTGGGTTCATTGGTATTAGCATACAATACTCCTAAGTTATACATTCTTGGGTCTTGAAGAAAGACACTAAGTGTCTCAAGACCAAACCTTGAAAACATAGACCAAGGATTGTTTTAAAATTTTCTTTTGGTTTTGAAATCTTGGTCCAAAGTTTTGAGGGTTTTGTGCCCTAAAAAATATTTGGTTTGGGTAGGAGTTGTCTCTCCTTTGGGATGAGTTATTTTGATGATGTAAAGACCTTTGGTTCTTGAAAAAGTTTCTTTTTGATGAAGATTGGTTGTTTTGAGAAAAATCTCTTTGATTGTATGAGGTTGAAGGTCTCATATTAGGTGTTGGTAAGAGTGGTCTATGGTCGACTTAAGTTGTAGTGTATCCAAGTCCATTATGTAAAACCGGTTTGTAAATTTTTTTTTTTTGGTTTCACTTCTTACAATGGGTAATTGAGTACCTCGAGTGTTTGAAAAATGAGTTTGAGGAACGATGGGTTTAACATGAGCATTTGACGAATTACTGTTTTAACTCTCTTTTACAAACATGATTGGTTTACTTGAACTTTCGGAAGTGGTTTTCTTAGCTTTTGAAAATCCAAGACCTTCCTTATCCTGGGACAATTCTTGATGACATAGCATATCATCCAAAATACTACCACTCTTCTTAAATTTTGAAAAGCTCAATGCTTCTTCTTGAAGTTTAGAAACATTACCTTCTAAAGAGTCAATATTTTGTGTGAGTAGCTCATATTTTTGACATGGTTCAATCACCTCTTTAGACTTAGTAAGTTTCCTCACTTCAAGTTCAAGTTCATTGATTTTGTTATGTAGTTTAATTTGTTCATTTTTAAGATAATGTCTTTGTTTTAAAAGTCTTTGATTTGTTTTAACAAAATCTTTGCAAAATTGTAAAAGTTCTACATTATCCTTTTGTAATTCATAAAGATTAGAAACAGATGAGTTTGGATATACCTCTGGTGGTTTGATTTCCATAAGACATGTTGTGTCCTTCTCCGGTTGATCGCCAACTTCACTATTACCCCATGTGCTCTCACAAGATATCTTCAGATCATTATCGTAGGAGTATCCATAACCACTTGTACTTCCCCCAATGACCTAAGGTTCTCTTAAGCCATAGATCTTACTCAACTTTTCCAAAATCGGGTTTAGGATCTCGAATTTTTTTAAAAAAAGAAGTTTTTAACTTAATACGACTTTCGAGAAGGTTTTAACGCTTGAAAACTTGAGTAAATTGGTCTACTACCAATTGTAGAACCGTAGGGGGTGAATACGGTTATCTTGACTTCTTTGAAGTTTCTAAAACTTTAAGTCTTGAAAGAGCTGAGTGGTGAGCTAGTCTACTTTGTAGCGAGGATAATAAGTAGATAGAGAGAAAGAGAGACACCACGATATATACTGGTTCGGGAAGGTGGGTTTAGTCTTTCTGTACGTCTAGTTGCGAATCCATGACTCTTATACTACACTAGTATAATCTTTATGGTAGACTACAAACCGTATTACAATTTAACTCCACCGGCTTTCAACAAAGACCGACGCTCACACAGAAGAGTTACTATGTATTTTACCCTCGGAATCCACCCTTAAAAACCCGTGATTCAACTTAACCTATAACTCTAAAATCCTTCCCCTTGGAAGCTTTCAAAAACCCTAAGTAGATCCCCAATGATCTAGGCTTGATCCCACGGATACAAGACTTCCCTTATAACTCGATTGATTGAAATAAGATAGATGAACCAAGTCTTAACCTAGCCTAGAGACTCGATTAGAAAGAAAGGGTATGAGAAAGAAGACCTTCGACAAAACATACAAGTCTAGATTAGCTACTTATGTGGCTCTCTTACGGAGATGTGTGTTCTTCAATGGATGATAGAAGAAAAGATTAAGAACACAAAAGGTATTAGACTTAGAGGATTATAGGAGAGAAAAGAGAGGAAAGAATGTTTGCAAGAGGTGAGGAATACAAAGGCCAAGGGTGAGTATTTATAGGCCAATGAAACAAATTTTTAAAAAATAATTCGTGTCTTGCGCGCTGCCCACGCGCCAGCGCGCCCGATTCCCGAAGTTGTTTTCTTCGGGAATTGGCGCTTTAAACACTCACACTTGTTAAACCCTCCTAATTTTACTTCATGCGATGACCTTTCAATCATTCTTATGCTCAAGGTTAACCAACTCAAATAGCCATTTGATAAAAATGTTTGTGTAGCATTAAAAGCGTTTTGCTTATTTGATAATGAAAAGAGAGAAAAGAAATATCGGAAAGGGGTATTTTTGGGTATTCCTCAAAGTCTAACTAGCTTAGTTGGGATCCAACTAAAGATTTGAAATAGCTAGTTAGGGTACAAAAAAATGTTCTTAAAATATTCTTTACTTGGTGAGAAAGGGGAAAAGATTTGAAATTTGAATATCAAATTCATTTAGCCACATGTTAGATAAGAAGGAATGAGTTGTGTATGAGTTGTCATGATGTGACATGATGTAATAGAAGGGAGCCTCTTGATCTTAGTTTGAAATGAAAGGTGAGAATGTGAAGAGGACACTTGGTTAAGTGGCAAGATCAAGAATGATAAGAAGGATGTGATTGTTTTGTGAGAGAGAAGTAAATGTTTGTTTAAGATGAGAGATCAATCCAATGGTTAAGAATAGAATGAGGGAGTTTGGATGATGATGTGGCTTGATCAATGGTAGAAGAGAAAGTGTGTTTGTTGTGTTTATTTAAGAAGCAATCCAAGGGTTGAGAAAAGAGTGTGGGAACTTGGATTGGTGACATGGCTTGATCAAGGGTTAAGATGCGAGTGTGTGTGAGTGTGTGTAATTTGAATTCATTAGGGAAGAAGGTGAATAGTAAATATATGGTGGAGAATGTTTTAAAAAGATATGGGATATATTGTTTGGAATGTAAACAACATAGAAGTATAACAAGTACAAGGATAGTACATTGCGTAAGGGAATGTGAGTTGGCATATGGAGGATAAGATTTGAGGTTTATTTGGTGAAGGTTTATGTGTATAAAGGTTTAAAGATGAAGATGAAGATAAGGATGAAATCAAATGATTGATTTGGGTTAATAATCACATTGCCAATAAGAGAGGAAAGAGTAGGCATATGTGATTATAGGATTGTTTAAGAAGAAGATGTTTAGAGTGTGTGTGAAAGAGATGAAATCACTTGTTGGGTAAGAAGGGTAAACAAGTGATTAGGAAGAATGGGTAGAAGGATTGTGTAGAGGAAGTGTGGACCTATACATGTGAGGAATACATGTGAATTTGTAAAATATTTGTATGGGTAAGGAAGTAAGAAAAGTCAAAGTATAATTAACTTCCAAATACCATAAACTTAATTAGTCATTTAGACTTTAATCCATGATAATCAACAATAGACTTGATCACTGATCATCTTCATGCAAACAAGCTAAGTGCTTTGCATCTTAAGTAAATCATATCCCATAACGGGAAAGGAAGCATTTACGCAGAGTGACCTTTGACTTAGTTTGATTAATAAGGGAGTAAAACCCGTTACGTGATTAGGAACAACATAAATCCGGATTAAGGTCAAATGATTACTTTTGCATTGTTGGTATGTTGAGAGTATGATCATACTAGGTTTAGAAAAAAGTCTCGGCCTTGGCTAGAGGCGTTTGATAAAAGATTTGAGTTGGCATTTTATAGAAAACGAGAGGATTCGTTTTTGCTCCTCTCTAAGTCTAAACCTCATTTGGATTGTTCCTAAATGCCCAAATATCATGTAGGTACCTTTATTGAAGTTTCCACATGTGTCGGGTAGGAGGAAAGCCGACAATTGCTAAATCCGCAAAATGGACTTCGCCTGTGGCGCGCTGGCCACGCGCTGACGCTTGCCCAGCGCGCCGGATTGTGAAATCCGGTTTTGCGGATTTAGGATACCGTTTGTGATTTTATGTGTTTTGAACGTTTATTTGTCATCGTTAAAACATAAAGGAGATCCTAGTCAATGTTGCACCAACAAGCTTTATCTCTTGATCGTCACTTATCAGATCATCGTCCCATTCTATTAAGAGACACATCTTGATTATGGTGTTGCTCCTTCAAATATACCATTATTGGTTTAAATTGGATGGGTTTGATAAAATGGTGAAGGATTCATAGAAGAACTCAACTATTTTGAAGCCTAATGCTATTTATTCAAAAAAGAAGCTTCAATCCCTTAAAAATGATATCAAGCTATGGACTAAAGAAGCTAAAAGTCGATCTAGTGGTACTAAATTATCCATTCAAAACAAGTTGTTTGAAGTAGACAAAATTATTGATCAAGGTGGTAGTAATGAAGAAATATTGAATCGTCGTTCCACGCCATTGAAAGACCTTCACGATACTAAAGCTATTGAAGCTTTGGACATTGCTCAAAAAGCAAAGGTTCTTTGGTCCATAAAGGGAGACGAGAATTCTAAATATTTTCATGGAATTCTTAATAAAAAAAGATCACACGTTGCAATTCGTAGGATTTTTATAGATAGAGAGTGGCTTGTAGATCCTTCGAAAGTGAAGAATTAATTCTTGAATCATTTTGCTTCTCGGTTTTACAAACCAGAAAATTTTCGAATCAAGCCTTGTACTGATTTTCCTAACCGTCTATCTTTGGACCAACTTGAAGATTTGGAACGTATTGTAACTTATAACGGGATCAAGAGGGTTGTTTGAGATTATGGCTCTAACAAATCCCTAGGTCCTGATGGATTCACGTTTGAATATTTTCGCAGATATTGAAATATCCTTGGCAAAGACGTAGTGGCTGTTGTTACTTGGTTTTTCTCGTCAGGTATGTTCCCTCCTGACTGTAATGCCTCGTTTATAGCATTAATCCCAAAGATCCAAGATGCTAAGGTTGTTAAAGATTTTCGTCTAATAAGCCTAATTGGTAGTGTGTATAAAATTATTACAAAGGTCTTGGCTAATAGATTGAGTTTTGTCATATCGAATTTGATAAGCGAAGTCTAATCGGCTTTTGTTGCTAACTGTCAAATCTTTGATAGGCCGTTCATTTTAAATGAGCTCTTTCATGGTGTAAACATAAGAAACGTAAAGCTATGATCTTTAAGGTTGATTTCGAAAAGGCTTTTTGACTATGTTCGTTGGGATTACTTGGATGATGTTTTAAAGTCATTTGGTTTTGGTGATAAATGGCGTGGTTGAATTAGGGGTTGTCTTAATTCATCTATGGGTTCGGTCCTCGTTAATGGTAGTCCGACTTCGGAGTTTCAATTCCATAAAGATTTAAAACAAGGAGATCCTCTATCTCTTTTTTATTCATCTTAATTATGGAAAGCCTTCACCTTTCGTTTGACAAGATTTTAAATGCTGGCTTATTTAAAGGTATCACCATAGATGAATCTTTGGTAATTTCTCATTTATATTATGCCGATATGCGGTCTTTATTGGCGAATGGGATACTTCAAACATTAACAATAATTGTCAAGGTTTTGATGTGTTTTTACATGGCATCAGGTCTTATAATAAATATTCAAAAAGGTAAGTTGATGGGATTTGGTGTTCATTTGGACGAGGTTACTTTCGCAACAAGGTTCGTGTGTTGTTCTACTTTTTCAGCCCCTTTCAAATATCTTGGTGCCAAAGTAGGTGGTGTTATGTCGAGAATAAACTCATGGGACGAGGTTATTTCTAAACTGTCTACTCGATTATCTAAATGGAAGATTTCTACTATTTCTATAGGTGGATGCCTCACGTTACTTAAATCGGTTCTCAGCTCCATCTCGCTCTACCATATGTCCATTTTTAAAGTTCCCATATGAGTTTTAAACCATTTGGAATCGATTCGTATAAACTTTTTCAATGGCATTGCAGGTTCGAGTAGGAAAATGACTTGGATTAGTTGGAATAAAGTTTTTGCTTCAAAGAAAAAAGGCATCTTGGAGTTTCTAGTTTCTTTGCTACTAATCGTGCGTTGCTTTTCAAATTGGTATGGCATTTCAAAACTCAAAGTTCTTCTTTATGGTCTCGTTTCATCAAATCTATTTATAGAATTCATGGCGCTCTTAACTGTTCCAGCCCCAATTCTAGACGTTCTCCCTGGCTAGATATCATTCGCGAGACTAATTCCCTTTTAAATAAAGGGATAGACCTTTTAGCTTTCATTAGAAAAAAGGTGGGAAATGAAGAAGATACCCTTTTTTGGGATGAAACATGGTTAGGGGAGAAATCGTTGAAATACCAATTTCCTAGACTTTATGCTTTGGAGGAGTGCAAGCTTATCACGGTAGCTGAAAAGATGAGACACGATGGATTGTCTTCTTTTTACCGTTGTTGCCCAAGAGGCGGGGCTGCAGAATATCTACAAAGTCTTCTCCAAGCTCGTGTTACTGACTTGGTTCTTCCTCAAATGTTAAACCGTTGGACCTGATCTTGGTGAAATCAGTACGTAATCTTATTGATGATTATATTTTGCCTTCGGGGGATATTCCTACTAGATGGGTTAAAGTCATTCCTATAAAAATTAATATTTTTGCTTGGAGGGTGCTCTTGGATAAGTTACCTACTCGGTTGGATCTTTCACTTAGAGGTGTCGATATATCCTCTATTCTTTGCCCTTTATGTGATGCTTTCGTTGAGTCTTCTTCGCATTTTTTCTTCACTTGCCCCTTGGTTTGTCAAGTGAGAAGTAAGATGTCGTGTTGGTGGGAGCTAGATGACTTCGTCTTCCATTATTGTGATGAGTGGCTTACATGGTTAAAAAACATTCGGTTATCTAAAAATTTGAAAGCTTTGTTTGAAGGAGTATGCTATGTGATGTGGTGGTCTATTTGGAGAATTAAAAATCGTCTCTTATTTGACAAGTGCAGTCCCTCGAAAGGAGTTTATTTTTGATGATACAGTTTAAATGACTTTCAATTGATATTCTAGTCGTTGTAATTTTCTTTTTAACTGGGTTACATGGATGCAAAATCTTAACCTTATTAATATGTGATTTTCTAGCTTCTTACTAGTTTCTAATAAAATTGCCGTTAAAAAAAATCTTTATAAGTTTCATAAGCTCCCGTGGCCAACCATAGTCAATATAACATGAGTTCATGCTTTTATATGTAGCATAAATTTAACTACTAATAAACTCATTTGATTAAAGATGAAATGTCATCATTGTGCATCTTCAGTCCTTAACGGAACGGTGTTTATGGTCCATCATCCAACAACTCTTTTCGTAAAGTTTTAAAGTTTTTCCGTTAGGTTATTTAACTGTACGGATGACGGTAACCCACACGCTTCCCTTCCGCCGATCCACAGAATAGAAAAAGCATGCCTTGGACTTTCCTTGCACCTTCCTTCAACCTTATTTTATTGCTTTTAAAATTTAATAAATCTAACTAGTAATAAATATTAAATAATGCTCAAAAGATATAGTTTTATAATAGATATATATATATATATATAGAAAATTGAGGAAAGCAACGTGACCCACACAAGTTGGTCAGAGAATATATTTTTTCGGGAACCAAACCTTACGCTTTGTTTTTTTCCTCATTTTAGCTACTTTAGTTGGGAATTTAATCATTAATATAAACATTTGAACTCAATTTTAAAGTTATAACTTTATAGCAATTTAACTTATTTTTTTTATGAGTCATTTGATTGAAAAAAAGGAAGCGAAATGGATGGTTAATTTGGTCGATTTCCCAAAGACATGACGATAATCGAAAATTTTGAGAACGTAAACCGCCATTCTTAGTGATACACTCACGAAGAAACGTGGTTATCTATGATTTAAAGGTTGCTTTACTACTTTACTATGGTCTAAAATCAAAAAAGAATTTTAAAAAGTTGTTGTCAATTGCGGATTTGTGCCTTGAATATCAATCACACGTTTAGATTTCTCAATCTCGAGTAGCTTAAAGGTTAGTTGTTCAGTTAGTGGTCCGATTCAAACAAGTTTAACATTGTAGTTTTTTTTTATAACGACGAGTTAGTAAAGATATAGTTAGTATAGTTAGACCAAAAGATAATGGTCATGTGTGTTGGGTTGATGTTTCCATATGGCGTTTATGTTTTCATGGCTCTGTTCGATATTTGTTGAATGAGAGTCTCTCGTTTATGAAAATTATATTTTTTGCCAATAAAATCAATAAGGATCTAAAGAATCAGTTATTGTTGCATGTTTTTATTCTTCTCAACAATAGACATAACACTGTTTTAGTATTATTATAAAAGATGAGAACTCAAAGTTTATATATATTCAACTATGATAAAATAAAAATATAAGTTTCCATCCAATTTTACCAGAACATTTTACATATTAAAGCTCGGGGTGTCATAACGTCAGGCTCGGCGTTATGCTGAGCTGGCTGCCGCATTGCCGGCGTTATGACATCGACCCCCCACAATTTTCAACGGTGTTGAAGCCTAAGTTGATGCACCAACGTGGTGCTTAACACGAATAAAAAAAAATCAAATTTTTTAAAAATATAACGGCTATATACCGGCTAGTTTTCAATTTTTTATTTTTTATTTTTTTTAAATCCTATACTCATAATATAAATATCCCTTTACTTATACATTTTTTCCACACATTCAAATCCCAAACACACTTTCTTATATACTTCCACCATAAAAAAAACATGTCGCACTTTCCAAACGAGAACACAAGCTTCATGAACCTACTCAGTATGCCGAACCCTAACACGTCTTCTTTGTCAAACCCTTCGACACCATCCGGTAACCAACCCTGTTGATCCCTTTTGAACAGATCTTACTTAGCTTGTTAAAGCTTAGTTGTGTTGGATAGATCCAAAACAACTATAGTAGAAACTAAGATTGAGAATATCACAAACTATGCGGAATCTAGTTTGCAATACTAAGAAGAACAATGAAACAGTACACAAAGTTTTACTAAACTTTCAGCCTCAATATAAAACGATCACTCTGAATAGTGATAGGGTTACAAAATAACCTTGAAGCTATGAACTATGACTGCTATGAAAACTATATAAAACTTATATCTAGATCTATGCCAAAAGGGTTCCTTTTATACACCAAGGAAACCCTAATAGGCTTACAAAACGCGTCAAGTGATCAATGCATATCTATTCCTAATATATCTCATGCATATCACTTTAGCAGTATTAACTATATATACTAACAGTACTAACTACATAACTAACAGTACTAATAAACTGACAGTACTAACACTTTGTACTGGCAGCACTAACTATTAAACTAACAATACTAATGACTTAGATTGTTTTCTCCAATCTTCAGCAGTTTTAAGTTAGTACTGGCAGTACTAAGTTTCTTCTAGCAGTACTATCTTCAACTCTGGCAGTACTAACTAAGCTTGGCAGTATAAACTCTTCTCTTGGCAGTACTAAGTGTGATAGGTTTAAATTCCAACAATCCTCCCTTAAACTTGTGATTGTAATCCGAATCTACAAGTTTCTCTGAATTAAACCATCTGTGCTGAGAGGATGCTTCCAAACACTTTATTGTCTTGGTCTGTTTGCTTGTATGAAGATTTTCCTTAAAAGCTCATTTGCCATCTCTGAATGTTGTTCTACTAACAGCTTGTTAGCCAACATGAACATCTGAACTCCTTTTGACAATGGATAATCTTTCTCTACCAGTATGAAAATATCATGTCCTCTTGATGAAGATACATGGTGAACACCACATGTATCATAAAGCCTCCATACCAAAGGATCATGCATATCCCTTTGAAGCTTTCATAGAGTATCATCACTATCTGGTTCAAACAATCTCTTTAGTTCAACCCACAATTCCTTCTCTTTATCATCTGTAGGCTCTGTTGTACTAAACCTCTCCTTAACCAAATCCCAAAGCTTAACCAGATCATCTCTATCAAATTTCTTCAACATCTCAGCAAAAAGCCGATAAGCTTCTGTATGGTTTCTAAACTCATGATAATTCTCCAATACCTTATGTGTCTTCAGAGTAAACCTCCTAGTCTATGATTAGGTATTTGACCTGTAAGGCTTCAACATACACTTCTTCCACTGGAACTACCATCATCATCTGTTGTAAATTCTCTTGTGACAATTTTGTTTCCTCTTCTTCTGGTTGTTCTTGAACTGACCCTGAAGCTTCATTAGTCTTTTGCTTTTTAGAACCTTCATGATCCAATTCTACTTCTGCATCCCTCTTTGAACTTCCAGTTGTTAACTTGGGAACTGTTTTGTCACCTTCACTCTCTATTGGATAAAAAGTTTGCATTGTTTCAAACAAAACCTTGAGCTTATTAAAGGAAAGTCTCTTCAATTGCTGCAGAGTGTGACTTCCCATATGATTGATATAGTTAGATATATAAGTTCTCTGTTGAGCCTGTGTGAGTGGCTTGTTCCTCCTTTCTTCAGCTCTTTGTTGGGCAAAATATCTCTTTCTCTGGTTGATAAGTTCTGCAAGCAGTCTTGCTTTTTCAGCTTCAGAGTATTTTTCTCTTTCTTCTGCTTGTATCCTTTGTGCTAGCTCTTCATCAGCTTCAATTGTAGCTTGTATATTTTCCCATTCTTCAATATTGAAAGATTTAGCTTCTTCATGCATTCTGGCAATCCTCTGTCTCTCTTCTTCATCAAGTTGTTCTTGCAGTCTCACAGCTGCTTCATAACCAGCTCTTTCTTGTCTTTGCTGCAACTTTGTCTTGGTTTGTTCAGGCTCAGATTCTGTCATTATACCTTTACCTTTATCTTTGTTAACTTCTTGAACCATACCAGCAGTACTAACTGGCATTGATGCACCAGCAGTACTAACTGATTCTTCAGCAGTACTAAACAATCTACTAGCAGTACTAACTCCACCACTCCCAGTACTAACTGCCCTTCTTCTTCTAGTATAAGTGTGAACATTTTTAGCTGCATCTGCAAGTACCTTAGCTGCACTAAAGACTCCCAACTGATCTTCAAGTTAATTTTCATGACTATGTGCCTCCTCTTGAGCACTAACCTGTGTAGGAGTAACTAAAGTAACTCCTTCATCTTGATCAATTTCTTCTATCATACTCTTCCCCTGTTTGGAAGGATCCTCTTCTTCATCATCAGAAACAACAATTTTTGCTCTCCTTCTAGCTTGGCTTGTCTTGACAGTCTTCTCTAATTTTTTCACCTTCATGATAAGATTGGTATAAGCATCACCATAGACTTGCTTAGTTTGTTTTAAATCTGCCTCCAAGCTCTCCACTTTGCTGAACAATTTAGTACATAAAACCGTCAATTCTTGAAGTGACATACTGCCCTCATCACTTGTAAGTGTGTTAACTCTTAGGAGAGGTGAATCATAGGGCGGTGTAGGTACCCTCTCAGACCTAGTCTGAGCAATGGAACCCCTCATGGCTTATTGGCACCTGGGACTACCACCTGCACCAATTCTCTGAGAAAGAGGCACATTAGGTATTACCGTGGATTGGGTCTTAGTTGTGTTACCACTAGCCTGTGCTGCATCTAAGCTAGCAGCAGTAGTGGTAGCCCTCACCACTCTGTCATTCCACTCCTTAAAGACAACCTTATCTGCTACATTTAGTATAGGAATACTAGTTTGAGGTAACTAAGTGTCCTCTTGCAAGGCTTGCCTAGGTGTTTGAGTATTTCGGGGTGATAATGATACAACATTTGGGATTGGTTCTTCATAAGTAGGTTGAGCATTAGAAGGTGGTAGTTGGGGTTCAGAGGGATGTCCTAAACCTTCACCCTCTTCTGCTTGAATTGCCAGCGTACTTGGAAACAAAGGATTGTGTTTCCCAAAAAAACGTCTTTTCATATTGCTAAAAAGTTTTGGAGTTAAAGTAGGAGCAATATATTTTCTATTATGGGGATTAAGGAATCTTTTGTACTTGTCCAAAAATATTTGAATAAATTTTGGATACATTAAAAACTTATATTTACTATCCAAGTTTTTCACCATACCATCAAAAATCAATTTAGAAAAGTCAAAAGTTCTGTTTGTGGCCAAGCAAATAATAGTAGTTGTTATATTGCTACTAAATTGTTCCCAAGAAGTTTTCTTAGGACTAAGACAGTGTAGGATAGTATGGATCAAGAATCTCTACTGAGGGGAAAATTTGCCTTTTTGAAAAGTCAGTTTATCATCAGTTAAAACATACCCCATCAGTGAGAGTTGATCAAAAAATTCAGTAGTTGGAAAAGCACTAATACCTTCTACATCTGCTAATTAGAGGTGTCTCCTAACAGATGCTTCAGTAATAGTGAATTCTTTGCCATCAACTGTTCTGACAGTAGCAGTATGCCAAAACTTTTTGATTAGAGAAACATAGATAGTAGGATTCTTAGTAAGATCAAACCTTATATGACAACCATTGAGATCTTTTGGAATCCTTCACTCCCAGTTGGTTTCTTTAGATAAGAGACCATGTTGTGTTTGTCGCAGAATTCCAAATTCGCCATTAGTGATTGAGTTATGATAAGGGTTCTGGGTTTATGTTCGTTAATGAGAGTAGGAGAGTTTGGCAAAGTTATTAAGATTTTATAAAAAGCGCTTAAGGGTTTTGATTGGACCGACTGAATAAAATGGATTCTTTATCTTGAAGAAAGCTTATAAGGGAAAGAAAGATCAAGAATTATCCAAATTATAGACCCCTATAAGCGAGATATTTGGCAGAAAAATCTCAACGGCTATATTTAATTGCCAAAAATCTGTTATGCCCCAAACAGTACTAACGGTAGCCTAGCAGTACTAATTTTAGCCTAACAGTACTAAGTAATGCCCAGAAGTACTAAGTTTAGACTAACTGTACTAAGTAGTTCCCAACAGTACTCAGAAATGCCTAGCAGTATTAACTTTTGAGGTACCAGTTTTAACCTCAATGGCATTCCAAAAAGCATTTCCATCATTAATGTTGATTCTCACAAGCTCTCTTTCTGTTTTTGAACTCACTATATCTCTCATTTCTTTTGCTCACTGAATCACTCTATCTGTTTTTATTTCACAAATCTCTCTATTCTTTTGAGCTCGCAATTTCTCTCTGTCTGTTTTTACTTTCTCTCAAATCTTATAATATTTATTATAACAGCAGTATTAATTATACGTACCAGTAGTAAGTTAGACCAACAGTACTAACTTGAATTTCATCATCAGCTATTGTTCCATCTCATGTCAAGCATAATCCATTGTATCTTGACACTTATTAACCTCCCCTCAATCAATGCTTCAGGGTTTAAGCATTCTAATACTGGCAGTTAGATATTGAAATATGCCAACATCAAATGCTTTTGTGAGCAAGTCTGCAACATTGTGATCTGTATGTATCTTAATCACTTGAATGAGCCTCTTCTCATAAGAATCTCTGATGAAATGGTATCTTATTTCAATGTGCTTGGTTTTAGAATGAAACACTGGATTCTTCACAATACAAATGGTGCTTTCATTATCAATGTAAATCTTGGTGTTTATGAAATTGAACCCATAATCAAGCATCTGATTTTGGATCCATAACACCTATCCACAACAATTAGCAGCAGCAACATACTCTGCTTCAGTTGTTGAGTTAGCAACTACTGTTTGCTTCTTACATTGCCATGAAATTAGTCTTTTGCCAAGAAATTGACAACCTCCTATTATGGATTTCGTGTCAAGACTAGCTCTAGCATAATCACTATCTGAAAAAGCTTCAAAGTCAAATGGTGAATCCCTATGATACCAAAGGCCCAATTTGGGTTGACCTTTCAAGTATCTAAAGATCCTCTTCACAGCATGAAGATGTGAGACTTTAGGTGTAACTTAGAACCTAGCACAAGCACAAACAGCAAACATTATGTCAGTCATAACGTTGGTTAAGTACATCAATGATCCAATCATTGATCTGTATAAGTGAACATCCACATCCTCAGCTTCTTCATCCTTGAGCAATGCCTTGTTAGTCTCTATTGGAGTGCTTGCTGTCTTCACCGAAGAGAAATTAAATTTCTTCAATATATCAGCCACATACTTGTCTTGACTGATGAAGATTCCGTTATCTCTCTGCATGACTTGCAACCCTAAGAAGAAAGTGAGCTCTCTCATAGAACTCATCTGGAACTTCTTGTGCATCAAACTTTTAAACTTTGTACATAAAGACTTCTTAGTAGACCAAAAGATGATGTCATCAATATACACCTGCACTAATAGGATATCATCTTTGTCCTTCTTGATGAAAAAAGTCTTATCTATAGTGCCTCTTCTAAATCCATTTTCCAATAAGTAGGTAGACAAGGTCTCATACCAGGCTCTAGGAGCTTGATGTAAACCATATAAAGCTTTTTTACCTTATAAACTTTGTCAGGGAACTATAGATCTTCAAAACCAGGAGGTTGGCTGATAAGTGTAAAATACACATATCTGTTATTACCAAAAATGACCCTAAATGACTAAAAACATACTTAAAATGGCAAAAATATACTTGTTTTTGTGTTTTGTGTGTGCAGGTACGGATATATCAAAAATCACAAGAAAACCATCAAAAACAAGAAAACACGGACACGAGAACGGAAGGGCGTGCAAGAGCCGGAAGCCAAAGTCAAAAAGTCAACCCTGGTCAAACCTCACTCAAACATAAAAGGACAAAACCCCTAAAATATTCCATTTCAGTCCCTCCCTCAAGTTTCCAAATGTGACACAAATGGTCCCTAAGGCTTAAATGGGCATTAAACCCTTAACTACCTTACCCAGATCCAAAAAGCCCAAGACAAAAGCCCAAAACCTTAGCCCATCACCTATTTTATAAAACCACATGGACCATTGTTGTCATTTCTAAAAGATCTTTTACACTACACCTTCTATTAAAACAAAGACAAGGACCAAAAGTGCAAATACCCTAACTTTCACCCCCGTTTTACCCAATTCAGTTAAAAACGAAAAAAGGCGCCAAGAACGTGTACTGTTCATCCATCGTCCTAAGTTTCACCACACAGTCAAATCAAGGGGTAAATGTCAATCAAGGGGTACAAATAACAATTAAAGGTCCCTAAATCATGTTGGCAAGGAGAAATTAGTCAAAACAAAGGCCCTCATTAGCTCTCTATCAAGCAATGCCCCGTTGGATTTAGTAAAAGCACAAAGGGAATGGAAATTTGTACTAGCTACACACTCAGAAGAAGCACAAGGTGTCTTAACACGGATTGCCACGCTGGCAATCTGTGTAAGCTCTGATTTGATCTAACGGTGGATAAGAGGGATTCAATGATTGAAAGATGATCAAGGGTTGATGTTGACAGGAGCGTCTAACAGAAATCAAGGCCTAGAAGGTTCAACAAGAGGCTATAAATAGGCCCTAACTCACACACAATATCATCTTCTTTTTCCCGTTTTTACCTAGTAGTAGCTTAGTAGATTTTAGTTTAAAATAGCTTATTGTAATTTTCTTTTAAAATCAGTTGTAATTTTCCTTTCAAGTTTTGTAATCAAGCTTTTATTAATGAATTTATGTTTTGCTTTTAAATAATCTGTCAAAAATCCTCTAAGTTTTCAATAATCTCGTATGTTAGCCACTGTATCAAAAGCTTCTATAAACTTCTCATAAGCTCATTCAAGTTTATAAGCTTAAATTTGAGCTTAAATAAGCCTTAAATTTACTTGAATTCTAAAATCAGTTAAACCTTGTCTTATTTGGGATTTGAGCTAATGGAAGGGGATCCAAAGATGGAAGGGATCCCATGGACTCTACTGGCTTATCTTAGGATAAGCCAGAGCTGTTGATAAGCTCATTTGAGCAATTAGCTTTTATTTAGCTAAACCTTCAAGTAAGTTTTCTTTTTTACTTCCTTATCCTTTAATTTTAGCTTAAATATTGCTTATTAGTGCTTATTTGCTTTAATTTTAGCTTATTAATCTTGTTTATTCATCTGCATTTAGTTAATATAGTATAGATTATAATTTTTCAAATTCTGTCATAAAACCATATAAAAAGCCAAAAATAAGCAGAATAGCTTAGAATCTTATATTTAGCTTAAATAGATTGATGTTTGTGTTTGTTAAGCCTATCATAAGCTATTAGTTATCTGGTATCAAAGTTTTATAAGCTAGAATTCATTTCATAAGCTCAATCAAATTCTGTCATATCAGTTAAGGGGTGTTTGGATTATTGCACTTTGACCTCTAAAAGTCAAAGTGACTTGTGTTCATTGCTTAGGACAGTTTTATCTTTACTTGTAATCATTAGGAAAGGAGTTTTCAGAATTTAGATCTTAAAATTGATCAAGTTATGGCTTAATTTGTATGTCTCAGCACCAGGGTACTTTACCCTTTCTTTGTGCTTGTGAAAATTTGATCTAAGCCTTCCAAGGCTTAGATTGTGCTTAATTTGTGTTTACACACTCTATATGAGTGTGTCAAGTGCAGTTTTTTACCTTCAAAGTAACTTGCACATTGGTTTTGTGGCTTTGCCATTTGAACCAGCAGTACTAACAGCAGTTAGTACTGTTGGTTTTCTCTTTGCCATTTAAGCTAGTCTAAATAGTCTTTAAACCTTTAAATTCAAGTAGGTAGTAGTTTTAATATAAGTTAATATAGATTTAGTCTTGCTTTTCATAGATTAGCTTATTATCTTAGGTAAAATTCAGCTTAAAAAGTCACAAAAACTCAAAAAGACCAAAAATAAGTAGTGTAGATAGTTTTTCTATAAGTGCTTAATTTTGTTGATTATTGGAAAAACTGGATAGCAGGTTTTCATTAGGGCTTATTAGTTAGCTTATCTTCAAAATTATAGGATCTGAATTGGCTTATTGAGCATTTGAGCTTATTTTGTTTTTGAACTCTTTGAGTCATAATCTGAGTTAGCTGCTTTAATCATCAATTTCAGTTGTCTTTCAGTGTTTCCAGCTCAAATCTCTTTTCATATTTAGCTTAAGCACATCATAAGCTTTCTAGAACTTCTTTTGTTTTTGGATTTGAGCTTATATTGAAGCTTGTGCATCTATTTAAGTGAAAGTGAGCTCAAAAACCTACTTTCTGTAGGCAGATTCTTCATAAGCTATTAGAGAGCTTATCTTTGGCTTTCAGCTTATCTTGTTTTTACAAAAAGTGTTTAAAAAAGTGCTCTCTTTCAGTTCTAGTAGTTAGTTTTTGCTAAAAAAAAATAAAAAATAGAAAAATGGCAAAAAAGTGCTAAGCACCCCTCGAACCTAAGACCTCACACTCACAACACCAATGCCTTACCAACGTGCTTCAGTAGCTCATCCACTCAAGTCTTACTCCATTTAATAGTTAACCTTATTTTAATTTCCATTTTCCCTTTTAAGCCGTAGCTTATTCTAGGGCTTATTGAGCTTATTTGTTAAGCTGTCACCTTCTTTCTATTTTTCCTTTAATCTTTGTTGCATTTTACACTTTTCCTGAATTTTGCAAATTTTTCCTTTTATTTTATAATTTCCTAGGAATTTTCGTAGGTAAAAATTTTAGAAAATAGATAAAAAATAGAAAAAAAGTTTCAGAAAATTACAAAAAATAGTTTTTAGTTTTATAAAAATTACTTTTAGGTTTACATTCA
>BQNB010060242.1:0-36372 GCA_026074375.1 Tanacetum coccineum
CGCAACAACAGTGAAATTGCCGTAAAACACGAAATCAAAGTAATAGAATCAAACAAAGCAAACAATCAGCTTCAGATTTCTAACTCAAGTAACCAAATGTCAGCCGTAAAACCTTCAGATCAACCTGAAATTGACATCAAATAACATAAGTACAACTTAGTCCAACATCAATAACACATAAATACATAATCATGACATCGCGTCACAAAACGAGTAAAATCTGAGTAAAACATATGAAATTGGATATCAAGTAGACAATCACCCTCATATTTTTTAATGCTAGCACAAGTACCTTCAGATCAACCTAACATCAAGTGACCTAATTACAAGTTTTAAACATGATCACTAACACACACACACCCCATTAATAAACAGTTAGCCATCAAAGTCATCGCAATTTAATACAGATCTGATCCGCACAATCACAATAACAACCAATTTATTACAACTACCTAATCTGTAACCTTCAATGTCAATAACAACATTCATCATCAAGTTTCAATCAACATCAACAAACTAATTATCACACATACATAAAAGGAGAAGGATCCCTATTCAGATTACCAAGGGAAGTCGAGCCTTTTTGGCTCTGTTGCGTCCTAACCAGTATATCCGTTGCCGTTTCACAAATTTATCCTAACCTCGGTCTCTTTTGAGACTTTGGGGGCACCTTACCGCTAGGCCACCTTGTCGATTGTTAAATTAACAAAAACACACAATTCAAATCAAATTCATCACAAAAGCATCATAAGTCAATACAGATCCGATCTATACGGACAAAATGGTTCGTTATAACTAAAAGTCTAGATGTAACACTTCACGTCAAATTAAACACTATTACAGCATTTAACAACAAAAACTCGTCATCAGATGACCTAATTACGCCTTGAATCATCATCAACAAATAAATTAACACCGATTCACATTAAATTTATCATAATTTAATACAGATCCAATCTGCACAAACAAAATGATTTATTCTAACTAGCTAAATGTAACCTTCCACATCAAACCGTAACAACATTATAATACATTTTAACCACTCAAGGGTGGCCTAGTGGCAAATGGGTTTGTGACTATCACTCTAAAATGTGTGAGGTCTCTAAGTTCAATTCTTGCTAGGTGCAAACAACCTTGAAGTGGCACGCCAAAGGGAGGGCTTTACCTGGTTCGAGTCTGTGTGGCGGTGGGTTCAAACCCCGTGGATTAGTCGGTCAAAAAGATCGGAAACCATTGTTACCCAAAAAACGTTATAATACATATTCAACTAATCCACATTTCACTTAAGGCTCTAACCAAAATTCATCATCGACCCAATCACATCTCTAACCATCATCAACAAACTAACCAACCGTCTAACAAACATAAACACACAATAATCCATACAAACAATACTAAACTCGATTCATTACGACTAACTAAAATGTAACCTTCCACATCAAATCATTATAACGCAAATTTAACTAATCGCCATTTTAGTCAAAAACTTAAACAGATTAACACAATTCACATCATAATTCAACGCAGATCTGATCTACAGAATAACTAAATATCAGCTTAAACATCAATCATAACTTACGGCTCTAACCAAAATGATTCATCATCAAAATGAAGCGCAACTCAACATCAACAAACTAACTAAACACACAATTCACATAATAATTCGATACAGATCTCATCCATACAAACATAACGAACTCATAATAACTAACTAACTAACTAAATTGTAACCTTCAATATGAATTCATAAGAGCATTTTAACTAGAAAATTCAACATATCACTTAATCAAAACATGATTCAGACATTTTGATGATCAAAATTCATCATCAACTAAAACGTAACCTTCCACAATTTAATTACTAGAATTTTACGCAAATCATTATAACTAACTAACTGTAAACCTTCCACATCAAATCACAAATTCATCATCATAATTGAGTACAGATCTGATCCGTACAACTATCTCTCCATAAATGTGACATTTTCACATCAACATTTAACTAGTACAAAATTCAAATTAAATAATAATTGAGTATAGATCTGATCCGTATAAACAAAATGATTCAATTATAACTAACTAATAATACATCATTTTAGATACATAATGAAATTAATCAACATTATAGTTAGGGTTTTGAGATGATATAATACCAGTTAGTTCGTTGAGTCTAGATTTAACGGCATTAACTGCTACTGTGTTTTGTTATAGATTTTGATCTGAATGAATGAATGAGTAAATGAAACAAATAAGGGGAAATAATAACAATGATGATGATGATTAAAATATAACTAGATATGGATTTAATTTTATTTAAATATTTAAATAATAGATATTAAATGAGGGTGTTTGGGGGAATAATTGTGCATGGCTGCCTTTACACTTTTCCATCATTATGTGGTGTGTCATTTCTGTCCTTTTTCTGTTTTTTTTTTGTTTTTTTTTTTGTTTTATTAATAATTGTGGTGAATGACTAAACTTATCTTGAGTGTTGTCAACGAACATAACGGTCATTGAATATTTCATGAACCGTTCGATAAAAAATTCGTTTATGAATATGAAAAACATTTTACATTCATTTAGTTAAATAAACGGTGATGAAGCGTAAAATCACAGGTCCTGACCACGGGCCTCGGTGTGTGATTTAGGCACCGTGATCACGTCCCTATGTGAATAACATCATTTTAGAAAGTGGATAAATTTTGGATGGGATGATTAGTACTAAAAAGGAAATAGCTGCTCGGGTGGCGATTCTCTGCTGGTAACTCACATTACATATGTGGTTTTACGCCACTGTGTTTGACCGAGTAACATTTGGGAACGACATGGTTTATTGGGACTTTATTCTTGTGTAAACGTTCACTATATTTAGTGAAGTGGGAGGAGACTCGCAAGCTGAGAAATAACTCTTTGTATTTCTACTATCATTTATATAATGATAGTTATAGAGAAAGAAGTAAAGTTGAGAGAGGTAAGTGTTAGTGCAAATATTATGATATTTAATCTATACGATCTTTTTATGTTTTGATGATGACAAACATGTAACTTGTAATACATAACGTAAAGTGCGCAAGTTACTCGTAATCACAAATCATCAATGCATACACGTATCAACATCTCTCGACGTCCTCATGTATGACATCACAGAGACATTGCGTATTCACCCGGACGTTAAAATCTCTTAAGGTATGTACAAACAATATTAAACTTGTAGGATGATCAAAGAAATAAGTTTTTGTCTTAAACTTTATATTTTTATAAATACAATAAAACTATTTCTCAAAAATTATTTAGACAAATTACTTTTGAATTATAAAGAAATATTTTATTTAGTAATTATTTTGAATTTCAAAATCTGGTCATTTCCCCCCTAAAATAAGTGTCACCTCCAACTGGGACCCCCTTATATATCTGGGACCGTCGTTTCCTGACAGGCTATTTTTCAGCTCCAATAAATAATGGGTCACCTCTAACTATTTTCACAACCCTTTTGCACGATTCTATTTTTTTCTTTTTTCTTATTTATTTTCATTTCTTTTCTCTTAGATTCTCACTAAATCTCTCTAAATCTTTGATTATTTAACTTGTTTAATCTTGTTTAAATGTGATCCAATCTTTTACTCTTTCCTTCTTCCCTCAAGTGCAAGAGAGGAACTTCGGTCATCTTCAAGATCCGAAGTTATGTAGTCTAGTTAGTCCATTTGTAACATTTGTTACATATAGATCGAGTCTATGTCTTCCAATCTTTAGTAGTGTGTAGATCCAAATGATGTATATATTTGGATGGGTTTATTGTAGGTTGGTTAGTATTTTAGGCCTTAAAATACATTGGTGAAGTGGTAGATTGGTTCTAGCTAAGATTAGGACTCGACATTTAGCTTAGTGTCGGAAAATAATGTAAGCGACGCGGTTTATGTGTTTAGGCCATAAAACACAAGGTTTGTTATATTGGGCCATAAAACATAACAAATTTGGTTATACCCGAAGAAGAACTCGCCATCTAGCTTAGTGTCGGAAAATAATGTAAGCTTTGGTATAATGCTTTCTCCGCCGAAAGGGAGCTTGTTGATTAGTGAAGTAACTCTCGAGTTGGATACTCGAGGAGTGAAGTAGGGCGAAGCACGGAGATATCGTGACTGAACCACTTATCTAATCATCGGTGTCGGTTTGCATTTTCTTTTACCATTAGCTTACTTATTTATTTACTTTTATCGATCTATTTTATACGTGCATTGTACTCATGTTTATGTGAATGGATGTGTAATTCCTGTTAGTTAAAATTGTGTAGCTCTTGTGCTAATTTTTGTGTGTGTGGTTATATTGTTAGATTATGTTTTAGTATTGTAAAACCTATGATGACACTTCTCATATTGGCGGTCAAACTGATTGGTGATTTGATTATAAAAGTTCTAGTCACCAAAAAACCTTTCTGGAGGTGGTCCCATAAATCAGACGGCCCCTTGTTATATTGGCGGCCCCCTATATATTTGGGACCGCCGTAGAAGAGTGAATAATTCTGGATCATTAAAGTTTTTAATGAAAACTTACTTTTATACTTGCATTGTACTCATGATTGTGTGAATGGTTGTGTATATCCAGTTAGTTAAAGTTGTATAGCTCTTTGTGCTAAATATGGTGAGTGTGGTTATATTGTTAGAATATGCTTTAGCTATTGTAAACCTATGATCGACACTTCTCATATTGCGTCAAACTTGATTGGTGATTTGATACAAAAGATCTAGTCCAAAAACCTCTTCTGGAGGCGGTCCCATAAATTAGGCGGCCCCTGATATACTTGGCGGCCCCCATATATATATGAGACCGCCGGTAGAAGAGTGATGTAATTCTTGATCTTAAAGTTTTTAATAAAAACGTATTCACCTTCCTTCTACGGTTTCCACAATTGGTATCAGAGCGAGGTTGCTCTAGTTTTCAAAATAAATGGTTTTTAAAATAGAGTACGATCCATGTATCAAATTACCCATGAAGGGGGATTAAATATGAAAAGTGTTTTGTTGTTTGATTCATACTAGTTTTGTTATTAAATATACTTCGTATACTAGCTTGAAGGAAAATTTTCTCAAAAGAACTTGGAAGTGTCAACTTATGTTTGTCTAAGTCGTAAGAGTAGAAATGATGTCTAAAACACGAAATTTATGTGCTGGTACAACTTTTTAAAGTCCTATGTTCTACAGTTAAGTTACAAAATGATTTTGAACAAAAAAAGGTGTTTTGGGGTCACTGATGGCGGTCCCATAATTGTTTGGGCGGCCCCCAAATATATCTGGGGGCCGTCGCCTTTATGGGGGCCGCATGTCTGTTTCGTCAGTTTTTGGCAAACTTTGAAAAATCATATAAAATCAACCGTAAGTCCGTAGAAGTCATGCCACCCTCCATTTCGAAGATAATTGAGTCTACTTTCTTTTAAAGGAACTTCCAAGATTTCATTCTTAAATTAAATAAGTCAGAAATGCAAAATACTACATAGTAGTCAAAACTTTATGTTTCGTTTTGACGTAAAACTTGTAGCTTATTTTTTCTTTCAAGCCAAGCATTTCTAGTCAATGTATCTTTGAAAATGGTACATTTATATTTTCAAGACATTGATCTTGATTAACTTTTAAAATGGGGAGAAAATATTTTATTTACGAATAAAATCAAACTAAGTATACATCATTGTATTTAATAAACAAAACGACGACGAATATCTTTATGTGCATGCTAAATGATTATGTGTATTTACTTGTATCGTATTTTTGTTAATAGATATTATTAAATGAGCATTGCTACTTATAATTGAGCAATTTATTTATCTAAACACACATGCCATGTACACTATTTATTTGTTAATAGTTTTTCGGATTATGCCTAATAGGAATTACGTTAGATCTCTTGCGTTAAGTTGCAAAATTGTTTGTGCACTACATATAGGCATAGATTACTATATTTACAAGTGTTACATAAACATCTTGTAGATCATTTTGAGTGTAGTAACCTATTTAGAAATGAGAGCTAAATAGTTTGTCAAGTGTGTGGAAAAATAATATCCTAAGATCATATTTTAAAACCCATCATTAAAATATTTCTAACACATTATCTCTCTTCCAACAAAATGTATAAATATTTTCATCATCTTGCGTTGTTTGGCCTCGGGTTGGTTAAACAAAATAAAAGATTGCATTAATACATTGATAATTAAGTAAATGAAAATATTTTTTTTACTTTTCTTGTGCTTGCATTTGTTCAAACATACACACATAATTATATTCTTTTAATAAACGTATAGTATTTTACAAAAGATGTGTGTTGTATAAAAATGATTAAGAAAACCATTAATTTACTCATAAAATGTGAAAAACTATGCATACTATACATATCAACAAATAGTTTTTCGCACAAGCAAAATATATGACAATCTTGAAGTAAGAAATTAACGTGTCATTATTCATAACCTCACCTCACAACTAGTCTTAGAATTAATGGAACACACTATGAAAATCTTTGTTTGTTTTCTTTTAAAAAGAGTGTTCGTGAGGGTCAAGAAAGATTTCGAATATATATCGATTCATTATTCAAATTATGATTGATATTATTGTCGAATCTAATTGACAAGTTTTCGAGTATGGATAAGAAATCGGATTCTTATTTGTCTAGCTTTAAGATTATATCAAAATATAACAAGAGATATTATCTTAAACCTACATACTCAATCACACTCGATTGATATGAAAATAACGACATCCCTTTCCAAGATGATAAGAATATGCATCAGATCATAACTCACACTTGTGTAGATGATGTCATATTGAGTCTACTTGTCCAATAGTTGTGTTCCAAATATTTGGCAAATATATGCATAAAATACACAATGAAGTAGGATTGACGACTTGAATATTTCATCCGAAATACTCAAGTAATTTACCTTGCAATGCAATTGGTAAAGTCGTTGTTTCCGAAAAGCCAAACATGAGCAAATGCACAACATATGTAACTTTGCTCAAACAATTCAAAAGCACAACTCAAAACTCAAACTATCTTCTTATCAAAACTCTCTCTTACTTTACCAAATAAGCATAATATTTCTTCCTCACCAAATGAGAACCCTTTAACCATCTAAGGTTAGGATTAGGAAGAATTGAACATATTCCACAAACCATTATCGTGCTTTCTTTCAATAAGTGATCGTAAGAGGATTTTGAATATGAAGATGATTATTATTCAAACGATAATCAATCTCATCATTCAATCTAATTACAAAATTAGAATATAAACATGAAATCGAGACTAGGATTTATC
This sequence comes from Tanacetum coccineum, assembly GCA_026074375.1. Lineage (NCBI taxonomy): Eukaryota > Viridiplantae > Streptophyta > Magnoliopsida > Asterales > Asteraceae > Tanacetum > Tanacetum coccineum. The sequence continues at coordinate 7,296 of BQNB010060242.1, forward strand.
TAGATCATGGAAATATCAATCAAATGACCATAGATATTTTTCTGTGTCTACATGTTTAACCATCCTCGGTTATTACATGAAATCACGAAGTCGATTGCAAGACAACAAGATTAGTCATCGAATTGCAATTCACACTTGCAATGAAAATGTTTCATTGAGTCTAAAGTGTTCAAATGTTGTGTTATTAGCTATGGTCAAATTATACATGCTAAACTTAACACACTCTAAGTAGGATTGATGACTTATGAATTTCCATCGGGAAACTCATAAGTACTCCAACTTGATAAGCAAGACTTGGATGTCATTTCTGAAAACTCAAACCAAGAACTCTTATAACTTATATAAGTTTCTCCTGTTGGGAATTTTGAGTTACTACTACCATTACTACTTTACTACTGCTGGTTCAAGATTGATACTGCTGCTAAAGACTGAAGAAATAGACTAAGTAGTTAGTACTGCTAGTTATATTAGTTAGTACTGTTAGTACAAATGTTAGTACTGCCAGTATAGTTAGTACTGTTAGTTAATAGTTAGTGTTGTTAGTATTATATAGTTAGTACTGCTAAAGTGATATGCATGAGATATATTAGGAATAGATATGCATTATCATTGTACGCATTTTGTAAGCCCATTAGGGTTTCCTTGGTGTATAAAAGGAACCCTACGACATAGTTAGAATTATCAATTCATAGTTAGTTATTCTGTAACCTAGACAGAATATTTGCAATCAATATATCTAAAGTTTTTAGTATTCTTTGTTCTTCTTTGTATTACAAGTTAGATTCCGCATAACTTGTAGTATTCATAATCATAGTTTCTCATATAGTTAGTTTGGATTTATCCAAGTTAACTAAGCTTTAACAAGCTAAGAAGATCTGTTTATCTGGGACTTCACAAGTGGTATCAGAGCTTGTGGAGAAACTCTAAATAAGAAGAACTTTATCAAATCTAGATCTCTTCCTATAAAACATAATGTCTGGTGAAGAACTTGCAACACAAATAGCACCAGTAGAATCTCCTTAAATGGTGACTAATGTAAAACTTCCTATCCTCAAGAATGGTGAATATACCCTTTAGAGCATGAAAATGGAGTAGTATCTCACTAACACAGATTATAGTCTGTGGCAAGTGATCTTGAATGGTGATGGTCCTATACAAGTAACAACAGATGAAAATATTATTGAAACTGAAGTACCTCCAAAGATTGCTCAAGCACTATTAGCAAGACAAAGAGAAAGAAAAGCTAAAAGCATTTTGCTTTTGGCTATTCCTGATGAGTATCAACTAAGATTCCATGTAATAAAGGATACAAAAACTCTGTGGGCTGCTATCATGAGTAGGTTTGGTGGTAATGTTGAATCTAAGAAGATGTAGAAGAATGTCTTGAAGCAACAATTTGAAAACTTTTTTGTATCTGACACAGAAGGCGTGTCGAATATGAAAGCTCGTCCTTTAAGTTATTTAAGTCTCGGTCAATCAATTAGTTATACGTTGTAATAGGAAAGTTATCGGGAAAGGGTCTCGATAGTTAATCTAATATTGTATAATGTTTCGGGTTTAATCCCAAGCAAAAACCCGAGCGCGGGTCATAGTCAATTATCCCGAACGTCAATTAATGTGTCGGGTATATCCAGAGGTACACCCTTTTTAGCGGACACTTTTTTAGGAAAAAGTTGTGTCATATGTAATTTTTTTATATAGTTTCTTAAACTTATTTTACATCAAATTCAAAATTTTGGGAATAGGGTAAAAAAAAAATTCGGTCGAACCTTTTTAGCGCGGAAATATTAAGTAAAATATTAATTTTTTCTATTGCCTTTTTAGCTTATTTTTACACCAAAATTAGATTTTGGTAATATGGTAAAAAAAATTTCATAATCAACTGCGCCGAATTCCTAACAAAAATCATCAAACCATAAGCAAATACAAAAAACATCAACAGGACTTAAAACTACATTAATCTCAACAACCAAAACCTTAAACAACAAACGATCATTCATTCACGGTTTTCTAGTGATTTTGTAAAATCCCGTTAATTCATTTATCGGTTTTAATCATAGACGTGTAAAATCCCGTGAACGAGAATTGCATACATAACCACAACAACATCAATCACATCATATCACTTAAGATCCAACAACTTTCACACTTCATAGTTAATATCCATTCATTCATCATGTTTACTCAAGTCAATACATCCTCAACAGATAGTCAAATGCATAATAATATCATGGCAACTGGTTCAAAAGATCGTCCACCAATGCTTGGACCAAGAAGATATTCATAGTGGAGATCACGTTTTCTACGGTACATTGACACGAAACCAAATGGTGAGGGACTTAGGAAAAGCATACTATCTGGTCCCTACGTGCCATCTACTGTACTAGTTCAAGCTGTTGCTGCAACGGAAGGTAATCTTGCGTAAACAACATACATTGAAACAGTATTGAACATGACTCTAGAGAACAAAGAACACTTTCTGTCTGAAAAAGAAGCAATTTTCTTGCTTTTAACTGGTATTGGAGATGAAATCTATTCCACTGTTGATGCTTGCAATACGGCCAATGAAATGTGGATAGCCATTGAAAGGCTACAACAGGGTGAATCATTGAACGTACAAGATGTAAAGACCAATCTGTTCTGGGAATTTGGGAAGTTTACTTCTCGAGATGGAGAATCAATGGAGTCGTATTACTCACGGTTTTATAAACTGATGAATGAGTGATGGAAAACTTGCAAGTTACAACAATGCAAGTGAATGTTCAATTTCTTCAACAACTTCAACCAGAATGGTCAAAGATTTGGGAACGGTTGTTCAAAGCAATCACAAACGAGATAGGACACCATCTCATATCACACACTTTTTGACATTCTGAAGCAGTATCAAAATGAAGTTAATGATATCCGTGCTGAGAGAATAGCCAAAAGTGCAAATCCATTAGCACTTCTTACGGCTGCTCAACCATATTCAGATAATTACTATCAAGCACCAAAACCTCAAAGAAAAAAAAAAAAAAAAAAAAAAAAAAAAAAAAACAAAAAAAAAAAAAAAAAAAAGATCTATGCAAACTTCATACTTCTACAAGACCTAGTGCTTCTACCAGACTTAAAGGAAAGAGATAGCAACCAGTTACACCTCAATAGAGTCAGTTCTGAAGAAGTCAGTGATTGAACATGCATCAGAGGGATAAGGATATGCAAAAGAATTTGGCACTCCTTGCAAAGTATTTCAAGAAGCTCTACAAACCTACCAACAACAACCTTCGAACTTCTTCAAACTCCAGGAACAAGACTGAAGATACCACACCAAGGTATAACAACGATAATCAGTCAGGGCAGTTTGGGAATCAAAGGACAATGACAGTTGTTGGGGCTAGGGAAACAGTAGGCAGTCAGGTAGTGCAACAGAATGGGATACAGTGCTTTAACTGCAAGGGATTTGGCCACTATGCAAAGGATGCGCAGCCTAAGCGGGTTAAAAGATCTACACGTTTCACAATGGAAAAGATGATGATGTGGCTAAACAAGCTGAACACGGTGTTCCACTGCAAGCTGAGCAATGATTGGCTAGCGGACACGGATGAAGAGATTGATGAACAGGAATTGGAAGCACATTACAGTTTCATGGCAAAGATTCAGGAGGTCTTACCTGAAGAATCCAGTTCTACTGATCAGCCATTGGAACAGGTACAAAACCATGATGAAAATAATGTGTTTCAGTGAAAGACGACTTTCTGAGCACCTGAATCCATTAATGACACATATGTTTTGAGAAGGATGATAGCAATGTCACTCCTGATTCATCAAATATATGTAATAATGATAATCAGGTTGACCAAAATGCTGCAGAATGTGTTGATGAGCGTGTTGCGCTTGCTAATTTAATTGCAAATTTAACTCTTGATACTGAGGAAAACAAAACAATTTTAAAGCAATTAAAGGGAAACAAACGCATCATTGACTCCAAAATAAAGGTGCCGAACTACCTTTGATGAGACTGGTAGGGCTCTAGGGGAGGCTACTAGTTGTCGGGATAGTTGTCTGATTGCACTTTAGAACAAACAGAATGAGTTTGAGAAGTCAAAGCTCATTTTAATGACGGACGATTGATTATGGACTTCTTCAAACAAAGTTAAATGAACCTCTTAGGGACTATTAGTCGTAAAGAACTTGACATAAAAGAAGGTTTAAAAACTAAAGCCTATGAAATTCTGTTGTTAATCAGAAACACGATGGTTAGTCAAAAAGGGTCTTTTAACTAAGTCACAATTTGGAAAGGTCAAACTCAAAGGAAAAGTAAGGTCATTCGGATTTAAAGGGTAAGGAATAAAAGAGTATTGCAAAATGATGTAATGGACAAACAAATTAAGTTTGAATGAAATTTCTTTATAAACGCTAATCAATCAATTCAGACCATTCATTTTGTTAGCCCACCAAATGGCAAACATATAATGGTTAGATCAACCTTTGCTAATCTAGTACATCAAGATAGCTCAATCTGTAAAAAACATGTTTGTTTGAGATCCCATATGATACTTTGATCATGCAAACATGATTTTGCCCCAATAGGGAAGTCACAGTGACTCTGAAAAAGAAGAGTAGATCAAAATTGTATAAAGACTCAGTGAATCCATATGTTTAATCATATCCAAAACAGTCTTTATGAAATTTACAAACCACCATCCAAAAACCTTTATTGATCTGTGGGAACGCGCTAAATGTTAGGAAGACAATGTGAGAAAAAACATTTGTTAGGGACAAAGCCAAACATTGCTAAAAAACATTTGCCTTTATACCCGTATCGAAATACATTTGTAAAAGTAAACAAGCTTACAACGGAAATTGACAAACAACTTTAATCAATTTTAAAACAATTTGTGAAAAGCTTGGTCTAATCATAATAGGGAGTTCTTTTCGTAACCACAACTGTCATGATATGCAGTTTTAATAAAAATCATTTTGAATGCCTCTTTCAATAAAAACTATAAATGACATTATTGTTTGTTCATGAACTAAAAACGGAAATGCATGAAGACTTTGAGTACGTTGAATCCTTTAAAAGAGATGTCGAGCTTGAATCTGAAAGGCTGCTTTTTCAAAATATATGATCTACTTCTCGACAGAGTGTGTGTCTAAAGAGTTATTTGTTCATATTTGCATTCTTTGTCTGATTTACTGTCATACTGGATACAATGCTTATATCTTCACAAGGTCAAAGAATGTGAATGTCTTGCACAAAAGCTTTCGAAACAAATGAATTGTTTAACAAGAAGTTCATAATAATTTGTTAATTTTTTTTCTAAACTTGAAAAACACTCGATTTCTCTTGAACTTTCTTTACATAAATGCTGTAAAGGAAACAAATGAAAAAACAACTCTGTTGCGCATAAAGAAAACGGATCTAATGTATTTCGTAAAGAACGTGAACACTATAATGAAAATACAAGATTTAAAGCTCAATTGCAAGACAGTACATAGCTATAAGGGAGTTAAAGAATCATTGAGAAATGTAAAAGAAAGTCTGTGGAAACTCAGTTTGATAAATACCATTGTTGTTCGAACAACCAAATGTCAACGAATTCCAAAACATCAGTTTTAGGAAAACCGACTCCTTTTTCATATTCTCCTGAAATGAGAAGTTTTAAACGAAACGTCGGTTAATAAAACTAATGTTCGTTGATGGTTTGTTTTTAAACAAGTCATAACAGAATTTTCCTCAGATTAGTAAACAAGCAGTTCGAAACACCAATGTGATTGCACCTGGGCCCCTTAGGTATAACCCAAAAGCATGGGCATTTCAATTACCTACAGGAATTCATAGGCTTCAAATGACATGGTTCATACCTAATACCTAGAGAAAGCTAAGAAAAGTGCACACTTCAGAAAGCCAATGATGTGAATGGCTCTCTCTCCTAGTATGATTGATCATGCTAAGATACCCTCACCTCCTTGCCCTCTCACGCGCGCCCTCTCGCACTCCGAACAAACAGCTCACCTCGCGCTCTCGCGCGCGCCTCTCGCCTCGCAATGGTAGTAGGGTTTCAAGAAGATGTTCACTTAGGAGAACATTAGAAAACAAAGCCCTTTCTTGAAGTTAAATGACTCTCGCAATGTTCTACATGCAAAAAGTGCACGAGACAGATCATATATAGAGATAATATGATGAATGCGTCTTAGAATACCTCTTAAGGTAAATCCTCGTGCCTCTGCACAGAATAAGGATCGCACTCTCTCGCCACTATAAGAAGACAACAAAAAGAGATATTTGCTGTAGAAAAGTCAAGTGCATCTAAGAAACAGAAAGACAGATCCCCACCTCGCGCTCATAGGTTCTAAAACACTCTCGCGCTCTCTCCCCCCTCACCCTCGCTCCCCACCCCCCTGATGCAAAACATGAATCCTAGTCTTGTCTTGGTGGAAACTAACGGGTGGCTGTGTCTTCAAGACTGTTCGCGCGCGCTAGGGGTGTCCCTCAGGAAAGTGTGTTTCAACTCTGCACCGAGCAGGTTGAATGAACCGCATATGTTCCTCTCATGTAGAATATCCACTCATGTTCATGAATGCAAACAAACTCTGGGTTAAAGTGCAGGTACGTCATTCAAATGGATCAAAAGCAACAAAGAATTGACCTAAATGGAGAATTCACTCTTTATTATATGACTCTTGCAGTTGTGTAAATCTATACATAGAGAGAGAGAGGAGCTGAGAAACTTACTGATATCTAAGCTCTCTACAGTGCCAGATTGTTTCACAAAAGATGAAATCGTCATCAAAATACGTTTTGACGCACGCAGTGTGATCAAGCCTCGGTCTTCTCGCGCAATGAGTTTGTAAACGCAGTTCAAGCCTCGTTTTCATCAAACGGATTCTGTTCCCATAACCGTTCAGAATCGGATTCAAGACCACTCCACTCGCTCTCGCGCTCTATAAGTATATAGAGAGAGAGTAAGAGAGAGAGATTCACAAAGTTGTTGTCCACGCCCGCTCTCTCAATGAAGACAGCTACATACGACACAGAGTTCGGAATTACTATTCACCCTTCACTAGCATGCTGAGGACAACATGTATATAATATAGTTCGCTCTCTCGCTCAAAAATCTTGAAAAATAGTAAATTTCATAATGAATCTTCTATGACATGTCTCTTGGAAGCGATACATTTAGTGCTTAGAAATGTCGATTACATTGACTCGGGTGTTGGTAAAGAAGTTCGAGCGAGAGTTGCAATTAGTTTCAAAGCATGTATTTCTAATTTTTCTAGATGGGCTTATGTGCAAACTATCAGTAATAGACCCAGGACTTCAAATAATGAAGGTTTTATACACTTATCCTCACTCAACGGAAAATTTTAACGTTTCTTCAGGTCTTGAGCTGTTCTTACAAAGACATTGAATGTTTTTAGCTCAAGGAAAAAGAATAGTGTACGATTCAGTGCGCTTTCCTTAGCGTTAGAAGAGAAGTCCTCTAACATTTTGGTTTTTCAAAAAGTGAACACAAATGTGTTTCTCGCAATTTCTCGATGACAATTCATAATCTTCAAATTTGTGTGTTCAACTCACTCACTCTCTCTAAATATCTCCTCTCGCTTCTCTCTCTCGACATCTCTCAATTTCTCAATTGGTCCTATTTTTGAGGGGTTTTTTTTTTTGAAAAACAAAGCCTTTAATGTGTCGATCACATCGAATTATGTTGTGTATTTGAAAACTGTATCAAAATGTGTCCAAACTATTCATGTAATAAATATTTTATCCCACGAATTTTCAAGTCATATTTTAATTCACAACGCGCACTCTTTCAAAAACTAAGTGTTTATTTTTAAATAAGGGGGGAGAATACTTATATTTAAAATCTTATCTAATCGACTCTATGTGAGATACACAGTAAGAAAAGGTTTTATGGTTCATATTTATACCACAACATCTTATTTCTCGATGATTCTGTAGTCATAGGTGGTAGGTTAAGAATCAATCTATGATCCAAACCAGACGGAGGATTTCACACAAAGAGATATATCATATAGTTTAACACAACACACAGCCCAACCAACAGAAACAACAAACAGCGCTACAACAGTTATTAAAGGAGCTCCCCTAATGTATATCGGCGGCTCATGTGTGACTGTGTAAGATTGAGCTAAGACTTGTAGAGAGTGATCACTCATCTCTCGCGCGCGCGCTCGCTCAATGCTCACGGCTTGTAAGCATTGAAGGCGATGAAGAATGAAAAAGAAATGTCCACTCGGATACACAGCCGGTGTAACAAAGAAGCCCTCCACCCCAACAAAGCGATAACCTCGGGTCAATACCTATCTATGCAGACTCGCACTCAAGATGGATTGGTGGTATTGAAAAACGATTTTCTGAACCAAGGTGTCTGTACAGTGTGTGTGTAGTTTGATTCTCGCTCGCTCGCTATCGCTCGCGAAAGTCCCTACCATGTGCTTGTTTGATGCTGACTAGTAGCAGGATGTCTCCTTCTTCATTTGATGAATACTTATTGTATCACTCGGATGTTCTGGCAAATTTCACAGGATATTTAGTAGGACTCTTGTTTTCATCTTGTAACGTTGATGATGTTCAAACAAGTGTTTGAATTGGAAGTGTCCTAAACGAGATTTTTTATTGATCGATTGGCTCGCTCGCTCTCCCAGATTTGTGGCATTTTGTGTTTTCTCGCGCTCACGCGGAGCGCTTGGAGCAGATTGCAACCTATTCATATATCACGGATCCTCAGAATGAGTTATCAATAGATAACGTGTGTATCTCCGTGGAACAAATGGCGCTCACAGTTTCTCTTTAGAGAAACTTGTTGTGGGGATGGGTTGTGCATGGCATTCTGGGTCCATTGATGTCGTTTTCTTTTACCAGCCAATACTCTTGTGAATTCTTGTTAGATTATGTATTGACCCGGTTTCTGGCCTTAAGTTGTGTGGAGGGTTTTTGTTTAATACCGTTTATCCATACATTTCTTTTTCATTCTTCAACGCCGTCAATGCTTACCAAGACGTCATTACTAACACCTTGTTGTGATTGTTCTAGTGTTAGCTCAATCTTAGTCGACATTATTCCCATATACATTCATCTCCATTTCATTACTAAGACTGCTATTCTTACTTTGGATTTCTTGAGGTAGATCCTCAGGTTTATGGTTGGATCATAGGATTGATTCTTAACCGATCCACCTTATGATTTCAGAATCATCGTGAAATTAAGATGTTGTTGGGTTAAGATCGAACCTTTTAAAACCTTTTCTTACTGTTCAGCACCATTGTAGGTCGATTAGATCATAATTTTAATATATTTTTCCCCTTATTTTAAATCAATAAACACTTAGTTTTTGATAGACCTTGTCGATTAAATATGTCTTGAATATTCGTGGGATAAAAATATTATTGCTGAATAGTTTGGAACATTTGATTATGTTTTCAATAAATAAGAATTGTCGATGTTGATTGTTATCCAAGAACATTTAATAACTTTGTTTTTCAAAAAAAAAACCCCCCTAAAAAATAGTGGACGATGAGAAATTGTTGTCTTTTGAAAACATTATGAGGGTTGGTGTGATTGAACACACAATGTGAAGTTTATGAATTGTCATCGAGAAATTTTGAAAAATGTGTTCAACTTTTTGGAAAAACCAAATGTTAGAGGACTTTCTTTCTAACGCTCTCAGGGTTAAGCGCACTGAAACGATTACTCTTTCATTTTCTCTTTCGAGCTAAAAACATTCATATTGTCTTGTAGAACAGCTCTAAGACCGAGAAACGTTATTTTCTCGTTGTGGAGGATACAGTTATAAACTTATTTATTTGATGTACGGGTTATGTACTGATATTTGCACATAAGCCATCTAGAAAAATTAGAAATGACATGCTTTGAAAACTATTTGCAAACTCTCGCCTCGAACTTCATTTACACACCCGTGTCAATGTTAATCGACATTTCTAAGCACGTAAATGTTATCGATTCCAAGAGACATGTCGAGAAGATTCTTTTTGGAAAATTTTTATTTTTAAAGATTTTGTAATTATATATAATTAATATACCTGTTGTCTCAGCAATTGACTATGTGAAGGTGGAATAGTAATTCAACTTTGTCGTGATGTAGTGTCTTATTTGGCTTAAGGAAAACTTTTGGAACCAACTTTAAACATGATGTTTCAATGCTGTGGTCTTGTATTCGATTTCTGAAGGTTATGATCAGGAAGTCATTTGCATGGAAGGACGAGGCTTGAAACTGCCGTTGTTCAAACGTCATTGCCATGAAGACCGAGGCTTGATCTGCTGCGATCAAACGTCTTTGATGAAGATTTCATCTTTTGTGAAACCATTCTGGCACTGGTTTCTTAGATATCAGTAATTTCAGCAACCACACTCTGAGATTTTCCTGCTTTTCATTGTATAGTGCATCTGCATTTAGGTCAATTCTTTGTTGCTTTTGACCATTAAATGACGTACCTGCACTTAAACCCAGAGTTTGTTTGCAATTGCTTATGAACATGATGGATATCTACATTTGAACCATGTGTGGTGTTCAATTTCAACCTGCTGTGCAATAGTTGTATAACTTTCCTGTGGGAACCCACCTAAGACCAACAGTCTTGAGAATTCTACCCGTTTGTTTATTTCCACACCCAAGCATAGTATCAGGATTCATTGTTTTCTCAGGGGAATGGGTAGTATTTTTGGTTTGAGAACCTAATGTCTGTGGGGTCCTGTCTTTCTGGTTTCTCTATGATGGCACTTTGACTTTTATACAGGCATATATCTCTGTGTTGTCTTTTGGGTTTTGCATCCTTATTTCTGGTGCAGAGGCTACGAGGATTTAACCTTATAGAGGTATTCTAAGTCGCATTCATCATGATTTGACATTGTTAATGGCTCTTTTTGCATGTAGAAATTGAAGATCATTGATTTCAAGAAAGGCTTTTGTTTCCTTTGTTCTCTTAGTGACTCCTTCTTTCATTTGAAAACCGACTACTCCATTGTTGACTTGCCAATTCCTCATGGTTTGGGGTTGCAACCAATTAGCACGTGTGGGTAATCTAGCAGGATCAATCATACTAGTTTTTCCATTACATCTTTGTCTTTCTTGATAGTTGTGCACTTTTATTTGGTTCTCTAGGTAGTAGTTGATGAACCATGTCTTTTGAAGCCTACAAATTCTTTAGGTGACTGAAATGACACATGGACTTGGGGTTATTCCTAGAGGGGCCAGGTGCAAAATCACATGGGTTAATGTTTCGAACTGCTTGTTTCGAATCTGAGGCAAAATTCTGTTGAGTGACTTTTTTTTTTAAACAATACCATCCAACACATTAGTTTTACTTAACCGACTGTTTCGTTTGAAAAAAAACCCCCTTTCTCATTTCAGGAGAATTTGGAATAAAGGAGGCGGGTTTTCTAAACTGATGGTTTTGGAATTCGTTTTGAGCATTTGGTTGTCGAAACACACAGATGGTTTCAAACTGAGTTTCCATCAGACTTTCCTTTACATTTCTAATGAGTTTCTTTAAACTTAATTTTGGATATGTTCTTGTCTTGCTTTTGACTTTCAAAATCTTGTATTTATGTTATTGTTTCACGTTCTTTCGAAAATACATTAGAATTCCGTTTTCTTTGAAACTGAGTGTTTTTTCTTTTGTTCTTTACATTGTTGTAAACGAAAGTTCAAGAGAAGTCGACGTGTTTTTTCAAGTTTAGTAAAAAAAAATTAACAATTATTTGACACTTCTTTGTTAACTGATTCAGTTTGTGGTTTCGAAAAGCTTTTGTGCAAGACATTCACATTCTCTTGACCTTGTAAGATATAAGCATTGTAATCAGTTCATGAGCATTTAAATCAGTCAAAAGAATGAAAACATGCAACTATAAATCTATAGACACACCTCTCCGTAAGTAGTTCTTATGTTTGAAATCAGCCTTTTCAGATTCAAGTCTCGTCAAATTCTCTTTTTCAAAAGGATTCACGTACTCAAAGTCTTCATGCATTTCGTTTTTAGTTCATGATACAAATCATTAATTGTAATTTATAGTTTTTATTGAAAAGATGGAATCGCAATAATGATTTTATTAAAACTTCCATATCATGGAGCAGTTGGGTTACGAAAAAGAATCATGTATGATTAGACCAAGCTTGTTCACAAATTGTTTTAAAATGATTAACGTGTTTGTCATTTCGTTGTTAAGCTTGTTACTTTTTACTAATGGATTTCGATACGGGATAAAAGGCAATGATTTTTTGCAAGTTTGCTTTGTCCTAAAATGTTTTTAACACATTGTCTTACTACTTCTTTAGCGGTGTCATACTGATAACCAGATAGGTTTTGAAGATGGTGGTTTGTAAATTTAATAAAGATCTGTTTTGATATGTGATAATCATATGGTTTCACTTGTCTTTATTCAAATTTTGAATCTACTCTCTTTTTAAGACGTCACTGTGTCTTCCCTATTGGGCGCAAAATCTGTTTTGCAGGATCAGAAGTTCATATGTGATTTCATACAAAAACATGGTTTTTTCAGATTGAGCTATCTTGAGGTACTTAGGATTAGCAAAGGTTGATCTACCATTATATGTTGCGCATTTTGGTGCTAACATATGAATGGTCTGAATTGATTGATTGCGTTTATAAAGAATTTCATTCAAAAACTTAATTTGTTTGTCCATTTCAATCATTTTGTCAATATCTCTTCCTTCCTTAACCTTTAAATCCGAAATGACCTTACTTTTCTCTTTGTGCTTGACCTTCAAATTGTGATTAGTTAAAAAGGACACTTTTGACTAACTCATAGTGTTCTGATTAACAAATGAAATTTCAATAGCTTTAGTTTTTAAAACCTTCTTTTATGTCAAAGTTTTACCGTGTAATAGTCTATGAGTTTCATTTTAACTTTGTTTGAGAATGTCATTTCAATAGTTTTACGCCGGGGTCGATTAAAGCTTTGTATTCTCAAACTCGTTCTGTTTGTTTTGAAGTGCAATCAGACAACTATCCCGACAACTAGTAGCCTACCCTAGCGGCACCCTACCGAGTTCATTCAATGGTTAGTTATGCACTCCTTTAGTTCTTGAGTCAATGATGCGTTTGCTTCTTTTAATTGCTTTAAATAGTTTGTTTTCCTCAGGATCAAGAGTTAAATAATTTGCAATTAATTTTAGCAAGCGAAGACACGACTCCACTAACACTTTCTGCAGCATTTTTGGATCAACTGATTTTCATTATTACATATTACTTTGATGAATCAGGGTGACATTGTATCATCCTTCTCCAAAACATAATGTGTCATTAATGGATTCAGGTTGCTCAAAATGTCGTCTTCATTTTTGCAAACACATTATTTTCATCATGGTTTCTGTTCCTGTTCAATGGATGATCAGTAGAATAGATTCTCAGGTTAATACCTCTGAATTCTTTGCCGTGAAAACTGTTATGTGTTCCAATTCCTTGTTCATCAATCTTTCCATCCGTGTCCGCTAGCCATCAGCGTTGTCAGCTTGCTGTTGGAACAACCTCGTGTTCAGCTTGTTTGCACATCATCATCTTTTCCTTGTGATACGTGTAGTCTTTAACCCGCTTTGGCTTCCTGCCATTCATTTGATATTAGGCAAATCCTTGCAGTTAAAGCACTGTATCCACATTCTGTTTTGCACTACACGTGAATGCTATGTTTTCCCCTAGCCTCAACAACTGTCATTGTCCTTTGATTCCATTTTCCCTGACTGATTATTATCGTTGTTATAACTTGGACTGTGGTATCTTCAGTCTTGTGTCCTGGAGTTTGAAGAGTTTCGAGGTTGTTGTTGGTAGGTTTGTTAGAGCTTCTTGAAATACTTTCGCAAGGATTTATATTTATGTGCAAATTACTTTTGCATATCCTTCTTCCCTCTGAGCTTGTTCAGGATCATGTTTACTTCTGATACTGAATCAGATTGAGGTGTAACTGGTTTGGCTATCTCTTTGCTTAATGTCTAGTAGATGCACTAGGTCTTGTAGAAGATTGATTGTTGCAATTCGATATTTGAGGTTTTGGTGCTTGATATAATTATTGAATATGGTTGGAGCGCCGTAAAGAATTGCACTATGGGATTTGCCACTTTTGGCTATTCTCTCAGCACGGATATTCATTAATTCAATTTTGATACTGCTTCAGATTGTCAAAGAGTGTGTGTTTGAGATTGGTGTCTATTTCTTTTGATTGCTTGACAACCGTCACAAATCTTGACCATTCTGGTTGAAGTTGTTGAAGAAATTGAACATTCACTTGCATTGTGTAATTGCAAGTTGTTCTTGTCAACTCATTCATCAGTTTATAAAACCGTGAGTAATACGACTCCATTGATTTCTCCTTTCGTGAAGGTAAAAACTTCCCCAAATTCCAGAACAGATTGGTCTTTACATCTTGTAAGTTCAATGATTCACATGTTTGTGAGCCTTTTCAAGGCTATCATGTCTTCATTGCCGTATTGCAAGCATCATCAGTTTGGATAGATTTTCAATCTCCAATACAGTTATAACAAGCAAGAAAATTGATTCTTTTCAGACAGAAAAGTTTTAAGTGTTCTTTTGTTCTCTCAGAGTTTATGTTCAATATTGTGTCAACTTGTTGTATGTTTTTATATGCAAGATTACCTTCCGTTGCAGCAACAGCTTGAACTAGTACAGTAGATGGCACGTAGGGACCAGATAGTATGCTTTTCCTAAGTCCCTCACCATTTGGTTTCGTGTCAATGTACCGTAGAAAACGTGATCTCCACTGTGAATATCTTCCTGGTCCAAGCATTGGTGGACGATCTTTTGAACCAGCTGCCATGATATTATTATGCATTTGACTATCTGTTGAGGATGTATTATTGAGTAAAATTGATTAATGAATGGTATTAACTATGAAGTTGTGAAAGTTGTTGGATCATTAAGTGGATTATGATGTGATTGTGTTGTTGTGGGTTATGTATGCTATTTCCTCGTTCTCACGGGATTTTACACGTCTATGATTAAACCAGTTAAATGATTTTTCAACGGGATTTTACCAAATTATAGAAAACCGTGAAGAATGATGTTTTGTTGGTTTAGTTTGTTTGTTGTATGATTAATTGTAGTTTATGTCCCTGTTGATGCGTTTTGGTTTTGGCTTATGGTTCTGATGATTTTGTTTGAATTCGGCGCATTTGGATTATGTAATTTTTTGACCTTGATTACCAAAATCTAATTTTGGTGTAAAAATAAGCTAGAAAGGCTATAGGAAAAAATTATATTTTACTTAATTTTTCCCGTTAAAAAGGTGGATCGACGAATTTTTTTTTTACCCTATTACCAAAATTTGAATTTGATGTAAAAATAAGTTAGAAAGGCTATATAAAAAAATTACATATTACTCAACTTTTTCCGTAAAAAAGTGTCGCTTAAAAAGGGTGTCGTGCTGGATATATACCAGACACATTATGTGACGTTGGGATATTACCTAGGACCGGGCTCGGTTTTGCTTGGGATTAAACCAGAAACATATTACAATATTAGATTAACGATCTAGCCGCATTCCCGATACTTTCTATTACAACGTTAACTAATTGATTGACCGAGACTTAAATACATAATGGAACGAGCTTCATATTCGACTCAAATATTTGAGGCTAACAAAATCAAACGGAATATCAAACGAATCAAAGTAGCTAAAACAAATGAGAATCAAGTCATGAGATGTCCTTACTAAAAGGACGGAGTATCTGTACCTTAACGAATAAGCAAAGGAGAAACGGACACGAAGACAATAGATCACAACCTCTTCACTGAATCTAAAAGAACCCATGATTACATGTCATTATCTATCTTATTTTATAAGTTTAATCACTTGATTATTACCATAATAAAAGTTTACTTGACCAAATTAATGATTCCAAAAAATTTCAGATTTTGACTACTTATTCAGTAAGTTTCCATACATAAATGACCCATAAAAATATCTTCTAAAATTACCCTATATAATTACATGGTCCTTACATATTGTCGAATACACCCATGGGTCATGGTTTATTTTTATTTCCATGTTTAAGTATCCCTTTGACCATTGTTACCCAAAACTGACCCGAATTAGATCTGACGGAACCTTCGAAAAGTTCACGCGTAAAAACCCAACTTAAACAATTCAGAAAATTCTGAAAAAAATCATGGATGTAGCACATATCATGAAGATTTACCAAATCAAATTTTAAAGTCTAACTCCTTACAGTTTGAGAATTAAAAATCCAACACTACAACTGAATTTTTCGGCCAGAATCTGTAGTTTTGACACTTAATCTTATAAAATCTAAAAATCGACCTTCCCGACCTCCAATTGACATGAGCCGGATTTTCCAGAAACTAGACTCATTGAATTTAACTTTAGGCTCAAGAATCATGTTAAAACTAATTTTTATCATTAAGATATACCCCGTTGAACATGACCTAAAATTCTTGCCTTGATTATTAACCATGAAAACCTAATTAACACTATTCAAACAACTAACCCATAGGGTTTCAAATCTTGTAGTTTTTATTAATAACACATTTAATGATCATCTTAGGGTTTCATAACATGTAATTTAACCATTTTAATTAGATTAAACCCTAGAGAAATTGACAAGAACATAAACACATTATTTCTTAAATCTTTAGGTTTTTATGAAAAAACTTTTGCATATGTAATCATGGTGAACAACATGAATGAACAATTTCAAAAATTAGTACCTATGGGACCATGTGAAGGACAGAACAAGAACACACACCAAGAATCAAGGATCACACTAAAAACACCAAGGCTTGAAAACTCTACCCGAATCACCAACTAATCTTCTTGCAAATTCTAGAGGATGATTACACAGATTTTTGGAATGTGAAATTTTTGATGAGAACATGGAGAATGGACTGGGGATAGGCGGATTTTATAAGGGCTAGAGGGAGGGCGGATAAAATCTTTTATAACTTTAAAAAGATTACACATTATTCACACTTCATTCTAAAAATATGTTTTGCTTAACAAAATAAAAGATATGGTGTGTTAATACACCATATAGGCCGGTTATAACTCAAAGAGGAGGGGAACAAATATATTTTTTCCATTTTGAAGTTTACACAAATATATTACAAAAACATTTTACTCGTAATACTAAAATAGGTTTTATAACATCTAAAAGAAAAGTAAATAAAAACCTAAATAACCAAAAAATCAAATATCTTATTATTATTTAGGGGGGGCGGATTTATACAGAGATTAAATTAGGATTTTATATTTTTTAAACAAATACCTTATGGGTATACTCTTTATATTAATTCCAAAAATTATGACTAAAGGTTTTATTTTCAAATACTTATTAATAAACTTTAGGTTATATTCAAAATTACTAATATAAAATGAAATTCAAATTTTGGGTGTTTTTAAGCATTGCAAGGTAAATTACTTAAGTATTTTGTATGAAATATTCATGTATGTCAATCTACTTCATTGTGTGTTTTTATGCATCTATTTGCCAATTATTAGAAACACAACTATGGACAGAAGTAGACTCAATTATGACATAATCTTACACAAGTGTGAGTTATGATCTGATTGCATATTCTTTATCATCTTGGAAAGGATGGCGTTATTTTTCATATCATCGATGTGTGATACAGTATGTAGAGTTTAAGATAATATCTCTTGTTTATTTTTTGTTATAATCTTAAAGCTTAGACAAATAAGAATAGATTTCTTGTCCATACTCGAAATTGTCAATTAGATTCGTCAATAATTATCAATCAAATAATTTGATAATGAATCGTTCTATATTCGTAATTTTCTTGACCCTACGAAATCTTTTTAAAAGAATAACAAATAATGACTTTTCATAGTGTGTTCCATTATTTCTATGACTGATTATGAGGTGAGGTTATGGAATATTGAGAAGGTAATTTCTTATTCAAGATTGTCATATATTTGCCTTGTGCTCGAATAACTATTTGTTGATATGTATTATTTTGCATAGTGATTGACATTTTCATGAGTATATTAATGTTTTTCTTAACCATTTTTATACAACACACATCTTTTGTAAAATACTATACGTTTATAAAAAGAATATAATTATGTGTGTATGTTAGAACAAATGCAAGCACAAGCAAAGTTAAAAAAAATATTTTCATTTACTTAATTACCAATGTATTAATACAATCTTTTATTTTGTTTAACCAACCCGAGGTCAAACAACGCAAGATGATGAAAATATTTAGACATTTTGTTGGAAGAGAGATAATGTGTTGGAAATATTTTAATGATGGGTTTTAAAATATGATCTTAGGACATTATTTTTTCACACACTTGACAAACTATTTAACTCTCATTTCTAAATGGGTTACTACACTCAAAATGATCTACAAGATGTTTATGTAACACTTGTAAATATAGTAATCTATGCCTATATGCGTGGTGCCAAACAATTTTGCATAACGCTAAAAGATCTACGTAATTCCTATTAGGCATAATCCAAAAAACTATTAACAAATAAATAGTGTGCATGGCATATGTGTTTAGATATATAAGTAGCTCAATTACAAGTAGCAATGCTCATTTAATAATATCTATTAAAAATACGATTAAGTTATATACACATATCATTTAGCATGCACATAAAGATATTCGTCGTCGTTTTGTGTATTAAATACAACGATGTATACTTAGCTTGATTTTATTCGTAAATAAAATAATTTCCTCCCTATTTTAAAAATTAATCAAGATCAATGTCTTGAAAGTATAAATGTACCATTTTTCAAAGATACATTGACTAGAAATGCTTGGCTTGAAAGGATAAAATAACTATAAGTTTTACGTCAAAACGAACATAAAGTTTTGAACTACAATGTAGTATTTTGCATTTCTGACTTATTTAATTTAAGAATGAAATCTTGGAAGTTCCTTTAAAAGAAAGTAGACTCAATTATCTTCGAAATGGCGGGTGGCACGACTTCTACGAACTTACGGTTGATTTTATATGATTTTTCGAAGTTTGCCAAAAACTGACGAAACAGACAGGCGGCCCCCATAAAGGTGACGGCCCCCAGATATATTTGGGGGCCGCCCGAACATTTATGGGACCGCCACCAGTGACCCCAAAACACGTTTTTTGTTCAAAATTATTTTGTAACTTTAAACTGTAGTACATAACGACTTTAAAAACATGTTCCACCACATAAATTCGTTTTTTAGACCTCAAAGGAAAATGTATAATACAAGTTTTACGTTAAAACAAAACTTAAAGTTTTGACCACTATGTAGTATTTTGCATTTCTGGCTTATTTAAGTTTATAATGAAGACTTGGAAGTATTTTTAAATGAAAGTAGACTCAATTATCTTCGAAATGGCGGGTGGCAAAATCTGCTGAAACAGACAGGCGGCCGCCATAAAGGTAATGGCCCCAGATATATTAGGGGGCCGCCCGAACAATTATGGGACCGCCACCAGAGACCCAAAAACTTGTTTTTTTTATTCAAACTCATTTGGTGACTTGACTGTGGAACATAGGACTTTAAAAAGTTGTTCCAGCACATAAATTTCGTGTTTTAGACATCATTTCCAAGTTAGTATACGAAGTATATTTAATAACAAAACTAGTACGAATCAAACAACAAAACACTTTTCATATTTAATCCCCCTTCATGGGTAATTTGATACATGGATCGATAATGAAGTTACAATTACTAGTGCATATTCTACCAATATATCCACACTCACAATGTTTACTTGCAAAGAGCTACACAACCATGACTAACACAACATACACAACAATTCACACAATCATAAGCACAATGCAAGTGTAAAGGTAAAGCAATAAATGTAAAGACATAAGTAAAGAGAAAGGTAAAAGAAAATGCAAACCGGCACGATGATTTATAGTGGTTCGGTCATGAAGCTCCTCTTCGCCCTACTCCACTCCTCGAGTATACAACTCGAGAGTTACTTCACTAATCAATAAGCTCCCTTTCGGCGGAGAAAACCTTATACCAATGCTTACATTATTTTCCGACACTAAGCTAGACGTCGATTCCTTCTTCGGGTACAAACAAACCCGTTATGTTTTATGGCCCAACATAACAAACCTTGTATTTTATGGCCTAAACACATAAACCACGTCGCTTACATTATTTTCTAGCACTAAGCTAAATGTCGAGTCCTAATCTTAGCTAGAACCAATCTACCACTTCACCAAAGTATTTAAGGCCTAAAGTACTAACCAACCCACAATCAACTTATCCAAATATATACATCATTTGGATCTACACACTACTAAAGATAGGAAGACATGGACTCGATCTATATGTAACAAATGTTACAAATGGACTAACTAGACTACATAACTTTAGATCTTGAAGATGACCGAAGTTCTTCTCTTGCACTTGAGGGAAGAAGGAAAGAGTAGAAGATTAGATCACATTTAAACAAGATTAAACAAGTTAAATGATCAAAGATTTAGAGAGACTTAGCGAGATCTAGAGAGAGAAATAACTGAGAGAAATTCAGGCAAAATGGTTGTGAAAATAGTTGGAGGTGACCCACTATTTATAGGAGCTGAAAAACAGCCTGTCAGGAAATGGCGGTCCTAGATATATAAGGGGGCCGCCAAATAATTAAGGGGACCGCCGACCGAATTAAGGGACCACCCTGATAGACGCTCGTGTTTTTGTCTTTTTGTGGTGACAAACTTGTCTGGTGAAAGTGACACTTATTTTAGAGGGGAAATGACCAGATTTTGAAATTCAAAATAATTACCAAATAAAACATTTTTTATAATTCAAAAATAATTTGTCTAAATAATTTTTGAGAAATAGTTTTGTTGTATTTATAAAAATATAAAGTTTAAGACAAAAACTTATTTCTTTTATCATCCTACAAGTTTAATATTGTTTGTACTTACCTTATGTGATTTACGTCGGGTGTAAACCAATGTCCGTCTTGATGCATACTTGAGACGTCGAGAGATGTTGACACGTGTATGCATTGACGATTTGTGATTACGAGTAACTTGTGCACTTTACGTTATGTATTACAAGTTACATGTTTGTCATCATCAAAACATAAAGATATCGTATAGATTAAATATCGTAATATTTGCACTAACAAAAATAAAAGGCAAAAGCTCGATTCTTTTTGTAGATGCTGCTGAAATTCTTCTGTTTTTCTTGGAGGTTCAGTTCAGTATCTGACTGGGTTCAGTGATGAGTTTCTTAACTAGTTTAGCGACCAAGGTTTAGTTTAAACTGAAGGGGATTCAGTTCAGGTCTTGTGTCCAGGTTTAGCTTTTGGCTTTTCTTTGACCTGCGGTTTAGCTTTGAGGTTTCAATTCTGGACCGGGTTCACCACTGAAGAAGGTTTAGCGACCTTTCAGTTCAATGACGGGTTCATATCAGTTTTAGGGGGTTCAGTTCTTGACTGAAGGTTCATCACAAAGAGGGTCCAGCGTTTAAGGGTTCAGCTTGGACCGGGTTTAATATTGAAAGAGGGTTCAATTCAGCTTTTAAGGTTTCAGCGAAGGGGTTTGCTGGGGGGTTTAGGTTTGCCTCAACTTTGGTTCTAGATTCAAGGGTTTAGTTTTCGTTGGAAGTTCAAAACTGAAGGTTCAGTTTGCGGTTCGTGACCCACTGATACATATATACGTGAACTTTGGCTTTAATTTCTGTTTTATTCAACTGATATTCACGTATACATACATACATCCTATGAACCCAATGAGGCCCACTTCATTTGTATCCCCCTACTTTTCTTAAGTTTCTTGTAGAACTAAACAACCCTAGTAATTATTTTTAATCAGTTACAATACTGAACAAACATATACCCTTTTATAGAAAAACTAAACAAACCAATCATTCACTGAACAAATTTGTTCATGTACTTTCACATACCCACTTGATCAGTTCCACTCAACACCCAAAATTAACTAATCTCTCACCCTAACCAAACACAAACATCTTTTAAAACCTGATTGAGAGCTTTTGTCACCAACTGACAAAACCACTGAACTCATACTTCTCGTTGTTTATCTCTAACTTTAACACCATTAAAGAAACCACAAAGATCTTTGTTTAGGTTTTGTTTTGTGTTTAAATCGGGATTCGGTTATAAGGGTTTGACTGGTTTGGGTTTTGTGTTGTTGTCGTGGGCAGTGACGGAACTAGAAAAATGGCATGTGGGGGGCAATTTTTTTTTTAACAATAACAACAAAATGTGGAAGAAAAACTATGTTCGAAATGATAAATCGAGTATTATTACTTAAAGATGAAGGATTTATAAGGTTTTAAAGTGTTAAATGTTATGTTTTAGTATGTGAGTGGGGGGCAATTTGAGATTTGAGCGGAGGGCACTGTCGAAAAAAGGTCAAAATTTTAAAAAAATTACACTAAATTCTTAAATTTTTCGACGAGCATGGGGGGCACTTGCCCCCCATTTTCATACTCTACATCCGTCCCTGGTCGTGGGTATGTGATGATTGATGATTTGTTTTGTTTGAAGGTTTGTTGTGAATGCGTTTGGATTGGGTTTTTTTATTTGCATAATCTTATCCTTTAGAAGATAAGATTTTTGTGTGGTTGTTGTGACAAAGGTGAATAAATTTTTCTTTAGTTTCCTTAACAAGCGAGTGTTTTGGGTTATGTTTTTTGCTTTTTGTCAATAATAGACATTAATAGTGCATATCTCCCCCCTCAAAAGTTGCAACATCAGTAGCAATTTTTGAAGTTTTACACTAATATTGACATAGCTCAAATGCTATTAGTAATCTTTCAAAAGGGATATGGATTATAAGAATAATCCACTCGATCTAATACAACTTGTTGGTCCCTTAAAATCGTGTAAACATATGAATATATCAACACAAGACCAATAAGATAATAATAACACAATTTGTACTTTTCAATGTTGAAATCTTTTTGATATAAAACAAAGAATTATACCTGGTTGTTGGTGGAACAACAACTGGGATTGAATGACAAATAAACTCTCTTAATATGAACATCACAAGCATCTACTTGGCTTTGTGTGTTATAGTAGAGGATGTTCATATCAACTATAATACATTGTATTATTTTGTGTTTATTTAGAAATGCATACCTGTCTCTATTACAACCTGCCTACTTATAAAAGAAAAAAATAAAGTTTTCATAGAAGCTTCAATAAAGTACAAACAACCACTTTGTACTTTATGTCTTCTTTTTTCTTCTTTTGCTTTGTGAAAAGTAAAGCTTTTGCTTTAATAAAGTACAAACAACCACTTTTGTACTTTATGTCTTCTGGGAAGCCCCTTGATAACTAACCATGTAAATCTGCCGTGTAAATCACCATTTTCTTCCCATGGTTTAACATCAGTGAACCATTGTTGTAGCCAACACTTATTTTCTTCCAAGCTACTAAAAGCAATCTCCTTTGAACTCCATTCGAAAAGAAAAGATGAACCACCTATATACTTTATGTTGCAGTCTACAAGACCATTATTAGCCAAGATATCCTAAGCATTAAGGAGGACTTGGATTTTTTTTCTTTCCCCGTCCAACAACGATCCAACAGAGACCTAGCATTGTCTTCCTCAATAGGAATCCTTACACGACTAACCTAAGGAGGGCGCTTAGTACTAGAAACCACATCTTTGAAGGAATGAAACATGGTTGGGCGTGGATGTTTAGGATTAGGTAAGATACCTGTGTGTACCTCTGGAAAATCATAAGCTGTAAATCCGTTGTTCCCTAATTTGAAAAACTTGGCTTTGTTAATCACAAGAGGAGTCTCCCCAATCACGATGGTCTTGAGTTTTCTTTCAAAAGAGGCAGGCTCCCCAATATTAATAAACATTACGAAACCAAATCTTGTACCTTTCTTGGTTCTTTTGAAGGTGATGTAAACATCCACAACATTCCCATATTTGCTAAACATTTTTCATAGATCCTCTGAATCCCAAGTTTTAAGATAATTAGTGAAAAATAAAGAGGAAGACTTTTCTTTCATGACTTGTGTTCTTCGATGCATATGACACTGTGTTGTTTCATGGACATGTCCAAATTATACTGTGTTCTTTGATGCATCTGTCATTTGGGGCTTAGTCAGGCCAAACAGGATCTTCGGTCCTCTAGGAAACTATAGAGCTCTAAATTGATTCTTCTTAGGTAGGATAATGGGTCCTGTTACGGTTTGGTGATGTCATAAGGCATTCCCAGCTGTATCATGGATTCCTCTCACTAATCTCCCAGTACTCCTTGCCGCCAGTATCCGCAGTGAATTACAATTCATGGATATTAGTCGGCACTATTTTTAACCTTTTTTGTGTTTAGGTATCGGAAAATGTGGTGTAAAAGGTACAATTATATCCTTCCAGCTGCACTTAATGAAAGAGTGGCATTTATGGCGGTTTTATTATATTTTACGACGAGGTTGAAGGATATAAGTGTGCATTGGTGGGGTACGGATAACCCGCAACATTGTGATCTTGCCACGTACCCAACAACAAAGGGTGTTAACGCCACACGTTGTCCTGTATTCTGATTACCTTTTGACGTTTCATTGTTCACACTATAGATACAAAAGAATTATGTTTTAGCAAGTGATTAAGAAACAATGTCCATTTATTTGTAGCACGTATTCATTTGAAGTAAAATTCAGTTTAAATGTAGATTCTTCATCTTCTTCTTCAAGTATTAAATATACAGGTTATTGTAATAGTGATCTCATCTGCAACATTATTAGCATTTACAATAAGAGAACTTCAGTTTGGCCAAATCAAGGGATTCACGTAACCATTGAGAGGGCTCGATTTTCTAGGTTGGCCTTATCATTGGCCAATTAATAGGTCAAACCCGAAAAAATCTGGTCAGCATTGGAGCCTTATCATTGGCCAATTAAAACGTCAAATCAAAAAAACCACCCCAAGAAAATCGAACCAATTCTAAAACCGATAGAATGGTTTTAGTTTTCAAAAACCAAAAGTTTTGGTTCGGTTTTAGGTTCTATATGAAAACCGAAACCGAAAAAACCAAACCGCCTCATAATGGTTTCGGATATCTGAATTGAAAACTTTTGTCCGAAATTTCAGATATCTGAATTGAAAAAAACTTCGGTAAAATAATGGGTCTAACATAAAACCGCTAACGCAAAATTCGAATTTCCAAATTTGTGATATAACTAGTTATTAACAAATCCCTTAAATTATTTAAATTTATAACAAAAAATTATTGTCGAAAATGTCTCATTTCATATTTTCGCTTTAGTCCAAAAGAAACCATTAGACGACTTATAATCGAATTTACCTCTTTGAAAAATCTTTATATTTTAAATAACTTTGTCTAAATTCAGGCGGTAACTGTTTGTGAAAGATTTCAAACTTTAGAATATATGGCCCTCGTGATAATGAACATGAAGATTGATCGATAATTATTGTAGTAAGAAGGTAACTTCAGTTGTTACAAAGATATAATCCTAATGGGTCAAAATGAGTCACTATAAAAGTCTTATATTCTAACAGTTTATACACGAGCTTTCACTTAAAAAGGGAGAATAATACTAGTATAAGGTATCCCACTAATAATAGATGGTCGGGTTGGGAAATGGCCAAAAGTGTGCATGAAAACAAAATTATCTACGCGTTTAGTGTGGCTTGAAGAAATAAATGTGCACATTTTTGTAGTGATAATGTATTTAAGTGACTGGATGTCCTTAGACATTACAGAAAATGAAAAAGAATAAGAAAAACACGTAAGTCTACGAAATCTAATTATCAAATCTTGCAAAATTGCATTAACGTGAAACAATGAGTAAAGTTAAAAATAGAAAAACAATGAATTAAATGAGTTAAAACTCATTTCTCATATTTCCATGCATGACATTGACAAATAAACAAATTCTCCGTCGCTCATTTCAACCCATTCTCTCCTAGCTTTTGATCTCAGTTACTTTTTCTTTTCTGACGAGAACGAAATAGATGTCAACCACCACCACCATCACCACCGCCAGTGGATCCCCCCGGCCTACCCCGGTTTGTATATATCATAACATCATTAATATGCGTGCTTGGTTTCATAGCACTAGTTTTGTTTCATATCACTGGTTGGACCGGCCAGACAAGACCAATAAATGGATCAGCCAACAAGGGTCTAAAAAAAGATCCTTAAAACCCTACCAAGGTTACTTACTCGGTTAGTGAGTGTGAGGTGATTATAAACAAAAGAAAGAAAAAAAAATAAAAAAAAACAAAAAATAAAAAAAAAAGAAATAAGAACGTCGGGTTGGGAAATGGCCAAAAGTGTGCATGAAAACAAAATTATCTACGCGTTTAGTGTGGCTTGAAGAAATAAGTGACTGGATGTCCTTAGACATTACTAAAAATGAAAAAAGAATAAGAAAAACACGTATGTCTACGAAATCTAATTATCAAATCTTGCAAAATTGCATTAACGTGAAACAATGAGTAAAGTTAAAAATAGAAAAACAATGAATTAAATGAGTTAAAACTCATTTATCATATTTCCATGCATGACATTGACAAATAAACAAATTCCCCGTCGCTCATTTCAACCCCTTCTCTCCTAGCTTTTGATCTCTGTTACTTTTTCTTTTCCGACGAGAACAAAATAGATGTCAACCACCATCACCACTGCCAGTGGATCCCCCCGGCCTACCCCGGTTTGTATATATCATAACATCATTAATATGCGTGCTTGGTTTCATAGCACTAGTTTTGTTTCATATCACTGGTTGGACCGGCCAGACAAGACCAATAAATGGATCAGCCAACAAGGGTCTAAAAAAAGATCCTTAAAACCCTACCCAAGGTTACTTACTCGGTTAGTGAGTGTGAGGTGATTAATAAGTAGCATTCTTCGTGTCCTACGTGTCATCGGATTTTGACTCAATGACACCACACATGCTACATCTATTTCAGAGAGATGCACATAAGTAAACAAAAATAAAAGATATAAATGCTTTTTAGTTTTTTATGAAGAAACATATACAACAAAAGATATGAAAGTTTGTTGAAGACGATGAACAGTGATGTTCATTAAATAATAAATATAGTACTTATTTGTTTTTTTAGTGTGGTTACTAAAAGATGAATGACTTTCTCTGACTCAACATTTTGCTGACTAAAAAGCCCTTTTTGTTATTCTTTTGGATTGAATAGAAGAATAGGTAAAAGTAAAATGTTAAAATGGTTCACTTGTCAATAACTAGTTATATCATAAATTTGGATATTCGAAATTTGCGATGACGGTTTTATGTTAGACCTATTATTTTAGCTAAGTTTTTTCAGTTTAAATATCCGAAATTTAGGATAAAAGTTTTATATATCCGAATACACAAAGTTTCGGATTAAGTAATATTTGCGTGACACGAAATTTCAAGACCGGGTTCTTTTTGAAAAAATAGGGAATTTTACAAAAAACATTACATTACGCGACAAACATCAATCATGTTTCCGTGAACCCCCGAAAACCCCCTAGATCCGCCCCTACTTGTTTGGATTTGGTATTTTTAACTTCTGAGCATGTATCACTGTATTTGACTACGGTAAAAACCTATCTCCAGCCACCTTCGCCAAAGACAACAGTAGTTCACCAAATTTCCTATATCTTGGCGCCGGAGTTAAATCCATCAATCAAATCCATCACTGACATCGGAGTCAGTGTGGTTGTATTATTTACGATGTCTCATCATATCCTCACCACCACCACTCAACCACCACCACCATCACTACTGCCAGTAGACCTCCCCCCACCGTCAGCAACCGGTTGTTCTTTCCCATCCTAGCCGCATTTATGATATGCATGTTTGCTCTCATAGTAGTAGCTCTGTGTTATAACTATCACTGGTAAGAGACCCGCAATGCACGATCAACCAACAAGGTTCTAAAGAAAATGATCCTTAAAACCCTACCTAAGGTTACTTACTCAGTTAGTGAGTGTTAGGTGACTGATTATGCTATTTGTTTGACTGACTTTAAAGAGGGTGATGAGATTAGGGTTTTGCCTACGTGTAAACATGTATATCATGTTACATGTATTGACACGTGGTTTGGGTCGCATTCGTCGTGTCCTACATGTCGCCGGATTTTGACTCAATGACACCATGCACGGCAGAGGTGGCTGGAGACAAGGGAGGATAGTTCTACATCTAGTTCAGAGAGATGCACATAAGTAAACAAAAATAGAAGATAGAAATGCTTTTGAGTTTTTTATGAAGAAAAATATACAGCAAAAGATATGAAAGTTTGTTGAAGATGATGAACATACTTTCTGGGACTAAACATTTTGCTGACGAAAAGCCCAATAGTCACTAAGGGTGCATTTGTTTTAATGCGGGTTTAGAATGAAATTTGAATTTGGTTTTGAATTGAAAGAAAAGTAAGAGAGAGAAAATAAATGGAATGTATTATGTGTTGTTTGTTTATATAATGGAATGGGAATTTTGGTTATAATTTATGAATATTTTATATCAGTATAAGAAATGATATTAAATGAGGGCCCATCTAAAAAGTTATAAACTATTAAAATATACATATATTACGTATAAGACAAAACAAAAGTAAGAGATGCGTCAGTAAAGTCAAAAATGATATGAGTGTCATGAAAACCCTTGTTCAATGGTATCCATGGCAAATCCAAATTCAGCATTTACGTAACAAACAATGAAAATCACTCTTATTCCATTACTTTTATCCAAAATGCTCATAACAAACACACCCTAAAGCCTTTTTATGAGTATTTTGGAATGAATAGAAGAGTAGGTAAAAGTAAAATGTTTAAATGGTTCACTTATCAATAACTGCTTATATCACAAATTTCACTACTACACAAAAATGTTATTTGCTGCGGTTTTAAAGGGTATTTGGTACAGTTTTGAAACCGTACTTAATAACAGATTTTTTGGTACGGTTTTAAAGAAAACCGTATTAGATTTCTCAACACACATACATAACATACTTTATTTTCTGGTACGGTTTTCTAATAAACCGTACCAAATTCTGTTTGTTAAAAAAAATCGATTTAATTTTCTTTTCCAGAACCTGTAACCAAACGCTACCACTACGCTGCAGACCCAAA
>BQNB010060243.1:4884-21498 GCA_026074375.1 Tanacetum coccineum
AGGAGTCTCATTTGGGTATACGTTTTGACGAGTTTACTGGATTTACGATTTAAAGTGTCCTGGCTCCTCAAACGTTTACTACATGACCTCTGAATTATGATAGCCCGAACAGTGATGCAATATTTCCATAAATTAATAAATCAAAGTAATACGTTAAACTCTATAAAGTTTTGAAACATAAACCATCACATTAAGACTTGACATATTACCCCAGGTTGCGTGACGAATTTCACTTTATATACTTTTGCCATCAATCAGATTTCCCCTGTTAAGGTGAGTTCATAGCCTCGCATCTTAAATCTTCTAATGTTTTCATAAACCCGCGAGGGGGATACATGCTATAAACCATGAATTTACACAATTGGATCTACACACAATCTAATTACACAACAACACAAAGTTAATATAATAAAGACTTGTGATCTTGAGGAGGAAGAAGGAGATCACTTAATAATAATTCGTATGTAGAAGAATACGATTGTTCTTCTCTTGCACTTGATTAGAAGAAGAAGGGAGGAAGAAAAAATTAATCACTTAAAACAAGATCAACGTATGTTAGTGATTAAGATATGTGTTTTAGAAAGAAAGAAAAAAGAGAGAAAAGTAGATCTGAGAAAATTCATGGCAAGAGGTTGTGTTTTTCAGATGGGATGGCCTAGTATTTATAGGAGACAAAAAGAGCCGTTGTGCTGGCGGCGGTCCCGACGCTCCCTAATATATAAGGGGGCCGACGTAGACTACGCTCCTCTTTTTGTCTTTTTATAGGAAATATGTTATCTGTTTTAGAACCTTCCATTTTAGGGGGGAAAATCTGATTTCAAAATTATTATTTTAATAATACATTTCTTTTATAAATAAATATTTTGTTTTTATATTTTTATAAAAACACTTTTTGTAGAAATGTAAGGTTTAAGAAAAATATTTTCTGAATCACTAACCATGTTTAATGATTTGTTTATCCATACCTTAAGTGATTAATCTTAGAAATAGAATTTTACGGTTAGTAATTTATAAACGTTTATTTTTATCATAAACGTTTTTACATTTTGTTATTATCAAAACATCGAGAGGTCGAAAAATATAAATAACGTTTTTAGACATTATTTGTATTAACATTCTATACTAGAGAATGACAAATCAGGTTTTGGAGGCATAAAGTTTCCTGTATAGGGAGGTGGAACTGCATTATACCCTAAACCTGTTTTGCACTTATCAACTATCTAACAGTCTATTAGTTTACTTAAGTTTTTAGAAGAATTCTTAAAATTTTCTACTGTTAGCTGAATTTCATCTTTTTGTTTTTGAGCCAGTTCCAACATCCTCCTAAGCTCTGTAATGGCTACTTCTCTTAAATGAATCTCACGTTTTAAGACCTTGATATCTTCCTCATAAACAGACTCATTTTTCTTATAAACTAGAAGTCTTGCTTCTACAGACTCTAAACCTATTTTATAAGCAATAACATTTAACTTAGATTTCCTTAAGTCTTTTAAGATTTGTTCATTTTTTTTCTTTAAGAATTTTAACATTTTCCAAACAAGATGATGAACAATTTGAATCAGTAGATACCTCAGAGTTAAAGCTTGTAGAAGTGTAAGCCATGAGTGCAAAGTTAGTTGGACCTGCTTCTGCTTGATCACTCCAATCATAACTAGAACCATCAGAGGATATCAAAGCATTAGAAGTAGTTGTCTCCACTGGCAC
Organism: Tanacetum coccineum; assembly: GCA_026074375.1. Taxonomy (NCBI): domain Eukaryota; kingdom Viridiplantae; phylum Streptophyta; class Magnoliopsida; order Asterales; family Asteraceae; genus Tanacetum; species Tanacetum coccineum. The sequence goes on from BQNB010060243.1 coordinate 6,589, forward strand.
AACCCTTCTTGTGTTCTCCCTATTCTTGTTTTCTTGGTTCCTTGGAGCCCTGCACTCCCTTGCAAAATGTCCCATCTTATGGCAGTTGTAGCACTCCACCTTGGACTTATCAAACCCAATGGTCTCATTACCATTTACAGAAAACTACCTTCTAGTCTTTTTCAAGAATCTCTTTGCCCTCATTGTTAGCATAGCCATCTGCCACCTTAAATCCATCTCTTCTAAATCATCAGGATGAATTTGTTGCAAGTCCTCATTGTCAAGTTGTGGACTGTTTGGTTGATTTGCAAAGAAAGCACAGTTGACAACATCACTCAAGTTGTCAATTGTTATTGAGTTAACAGCAGTAGCTTGAGTGCTAGTAGTTGTAGTACCATGAGCAGTATTAACTGCTCCATTTGTGTTGTTGTTGCTGTTTGAGGACACAAAGGCTACATTTTGTATGTGTGTGGTTGTGCTTGATGTCCCTTTGACCTTTAGTTCATAGATCTTCAGGTTGTTGTAAAGATCATCCAAGCTTAATGTATCTATCTCAGGATTGTTCCTCCACACAGTGGTATGTGTGTTCCATTCTGGTGATAGACTTCTTAAAAACTTCTTATTCACATCTTCTTGTGAGATACTTTCACCATGAATCTCCAAGTGACTGATAAGTTTTTAAAGCCTATTAAAGATTTGATCTAACACTTCTGAGCTAGATGCAGTAAAATTTTCATACTGCTGCTTTAGAAGATTCCTCTGAGTCTTTTTTGTAGCAGCATTCCCTCCAAACCTCTTCTAAACAGCCTGCAGCAATGACTTGGCATCTTTGATGGATTAAACTTCAACTGATGTTCATTAGGGATGCCCATTAATAAAGTGATTCTTGCCTTCAACTCTAACCTTCTTTGTGCCTTTTCTTCAGCAGTTGTAGGAGCAATTATAGTCTTAACACCTTCAACAAGTTTTGTTTTTTAGGCTGAGTTACCATTCTCTATGACCTCCCATAAAGAATAATCAATCATCTGGATGTTTTTCTTTAATTTTCACCAGCAGTACTAACTTTACTCTAGCAGTACTAACATATACTAGCAGTACTAAGTTACACTAGCAGTAGTAACTAGGTTACACTAGCAGTAGTAATATACACTAGCAGTACTAACTAGCAGTACTAACTACTTAGCATATTTTTCATTAAGATTACTGAACATCACTAAGTTTTGCTTAGCAGCAGTAACTTTAACCTTGTCAATTGTTATTTTTAAAAGGTTATACATTCATACAAGCCTTAATTCTATATGATCAGTATAGAACGATTACCTAACTATAACAGGGATCAAGGACACCTTGACCTTAGGGCTAAGACACACATATATACGTCTACATCTTTTAATAATACACACCTAAACCTTTTATAGGGATCTCTTTATATAGAGAGTCCATAAGACTTACAAAGGAAATCTAATTGTTTAGGAAACTAAATCTTTCCTAATCTTTGATCTTTATCTTTTAAGGAAGATCTTTTAGAATCCTCCATCTTTTGTAGAATTCCATATTGTCGATTTTGATCCTTTTTTTCATTCTTTATCCTTTTGAGCAAGTTCTTTTGTATCATCAAATCAATAATTCCCAACAATATTCCCCTATTTGATGATGACAAAACAAACACTGATTCTAAGATGATCCATAGTAGCTTAATCTTCAGCAATCTTCATCTTCAAATCTGTTCTTTCATGAATGAAACAAACTTCCCCTTAAGTTAAGATTTCCTTTGAATCATGCCATGCCACCACACATAATAAGTTGCAAATAATATCATCTTTGTAACGTCTTCCCCTTTTTGTCATAATCCAATAGGGGACTGTGAAGATATGCAACTTTGATCTTTACAACCACAAACCATATATCACACTTCTAATCTAAGCTTTCCAATGTCTCAAATTACCCTCCATGACGCATAATAAGATAAATGAATTTAAGCAATAGAAACTTAAACTAGCAGTAGTAATAATGACTTAACAGTAGAATAATCATAACCTTCCCCTAAAGTAGTGCATGTAACACATCCAAATGGTTAAACACTATATCATATTCTTCCCCTAAAACCAATATGTTAACCATCTCTTGACCAAAAGTATTAGAATCAACCATAAGAACTGTACGAATAACTAACCAACAGTAGTAACGAATACCATGTAGTACCATCCATGACGAGCAGCACTAATTCTGCATTAGGTTTGAAAAATGACTAACAGTAGTAATCGATACTAAGCAGTAGTAACAATGAAGAGAAGCACGAATGATTGAGAAGTAGTAAAAATACCTTAACAATATTAACTTTTGTCAAGCAGTAGTAACCATGTTTAAATAATAACATGATAACCACTTCACTAATATTTCCAATCAACATTAAAGTCCAAACAATAAGTGTAACAATACCTGAGATCCTGATGTTGGAAATCAAAATCAAAATAATAAACTAGATTGTTCTGTCTGAGATCCTTCAATCCAAGCGACAACCAAAACCATGTGTCATCCGATATCGTACAAAACTATCAATCCTTTGTTTTTACCTTTGTCCGAGAACGACCAGAAAACATACCAAACTTGTTATTATAAGCAAGTCGTCTTCTTCTTTGTCCTTAACCTTGAATAACTTCAACCTTTTTGTCGATTCACTTCAAACAAATGGCCAAAGTTGCAACTATGAACTTGAAACACCCATGAGAATATAATCTTTATTAATACCCGACACCTTAGAAGAGTAAAAACCTTTAAGACAGTCTTTATAGATGTTTCAAGTTCTGTTTTTCAAAACCCTAAAAACAACCTGATGTCGTATCTTTTTCATTGATAACCCAACAAGAAACGAACAACACATGTAACCTTGGCAGCAATAACATCTCCTGGCAGTACAAAGTTACATAAGCAGCACTAATATAATCTGGCAGCACTAACTTATATAAGCAACACTAATGTAAACTGGCAACATTAACATAAACTTTCAATACCATCATACCAGCTAATACAGCTTCCAAAACAACAATCTAACAGCATCACTTTGTTGAGAACTTCGACTTCCTACTCACCTTATTCGAATTAAAGCAGCATCAAAAGATTCTTTACCTAACGTTTCAAAAATTACACCAGCAACAACGATTGACAAAGAAACCCTAAAGATGATTAGGGTTTAATAGCTATCAAAACCAAAATCTAATCGTCACCCATTATAATCGACCAGGAGATAAACAAGTATTGTCAATCCTTGCCTTTTAAATCTTTAATTGTCACAAACCAAGACAATATCAAACTCCAAAGTAAACCATTATCATAAAACGCACCTGCTACTTCTTTCTTTTGTTCAAAACAAAACCCTCTCTTATGTTCAAACTGTTGTGGCAACATTCAACATTATTGTCACAAACTTCAATCTTTTCTGATTCATTCGTGTGACCAGTAACAACTATGTGAATGACACAAACTTCAACTTATCTGCTTGACCAAATTAGGGTTTGCTAAAAACCCTAGTTGCATTGACTTTCACCAAAAATATAGAATCTCGTAACCCTAGTTGGTTAAATTAATTTGAACCAGTAACAACATTAATTAGAACACCTTCATGTACATCTTGACTTGGAAGAATAAGTTGGATCGACTCAAAACCCTAAACACTTATCAAATTTGATAAAGAACGAAGCACCAAAAATCAAAAACTTTATAAACTTGTCTTCTTTCTTTTATTTGATTTGTAAAACCTTGTAGAATCCTAGATCAAGAGCCAAATGGTTCTGATACCAATTGTTAATAATCGTTTAAACTCATCTAGGATTAAAAATAACAAAGTATTGACACGCAGCGGAATATAAATAAAGAACAATGTTATTTTTACAAGGTTATACATTCATACAAGCCTTAATTCTATATGATCAGTATAGAACGGTTACCTAACTATAACAGGGATCAAGGACACCTTGACCTTAGGGCTAATACACACATATAGACGCCTACATCTTTTAACAACACACACCTAAACCTTCTCTAGGGATCTCTTTATATAGAGAGTCCATAAGACTTCAAACGGAAATCTAATTGTATTAGGAAACTAAATCTTTCCTAATCTTTGATCTTTATCTTTTAAGGAAGGTCTTTTAGAATCCTCCATCTTTTGTAGAATTCCATATTGTCAATTTTGATCCTTTTGTTTCATTCTTTATCCTTTTGAGCAAGTTCTTTTGTATCATTAAATCAATAATTCCTAACAATTGATCACATATAAGTAATCTGACTCTGAATTGATAACATTACTAGCATATCTATACCACCCAAAAGTTGTAAGGATTAGATTTTAAGAATTCAGGTATCTATCTTTGATACCTAAGATGATTTTATCTTTAGCTTTCTCGAGTTAAGGAGTGAGCAATTGCAAATATCTCATCCGTTGTTACGTATATGTATATGTAGTTTTGTCGCCTTTTCTGGAGCATTGTTATCGATTTAAAATTATATGAGTGTGCTGGTGATTTGTTAATTCTAGAATTTGTGCTTGAAATCTTTGTGAGACCGCAGTAGGAACGCGTTCGCGTGTTATAAACATTTTACTGATTAAGAGGTGATAAAAATATAAATATAAGTAAACAATAATTTTGTTCAAAAAGATTTCTAATAAAATTATCTGAAATTTTATCCGTACGAATTGAAGAACGTGAATGTTGGTATTGCTGTTTAAATGAAGTGTGAAGGTTGCAAACTTCTAAGTTCGTTTGAAGTAGTGTGCTTATCATAAGTATGGGGAAACCAAGTTTCCCCCAAGATAAAGTGAAATAAGGCAAAAATGAAAGCCAAAGTTCGCAAAAAAGAAAAAAAAAGAGAATGATGTGAAGAATTAGTTAGTTACATTACGGATAAGGTGGATTATGATTTTATTACAAACCCTTTTCAACAAATAATAAATAATATCACTAAATAAATTACCTCTTTTGATGTTTATGTTTGGTGCTTACGCCATGTCGGTGAAATTTAGTTTTTTGTACAAGCTTATGGTAATTTGAACATTTCATGATTGCGCGTATGAGTGACTTCCGTTTACTATCTATTTTACTAAATTGAGCGAGTGTGAAAAAGAAACGTATCTATAAAAATTTGTGAGTTGCTTTGTCGCGTTATCTATGCATGTGACCAGTAATTTGTTTTGTTAAAACGAAATACTTTCGCTTTGATTGCTTGAGGGCAAGCAATAAGCTAAGTATGAGGGGATTTGATAACGCTTCAAAAATACATAAAATATCCCTCAAAAATATATTAAATATACGTGTTAACGCATGAAATATTGCAAAGTTTCTTGTTTGTTATGTAAATATTCATTTCAGGACCAAAAGTGAAGAAAAGGACTAAACGTGCAAAGAAATCCCGTTAAATGCACTAACGGTCGTTTTATGAATAATCTAGAAGAGAATCTAATGAAGAATTAATGAACAAGGCCAAAATGCGGCGCACAATTATTTTTGTGCGGCGTACTTCAAGACAAAGTAAATGCCATTTAATTAAACACCAAGTGCGGCACACAATTTTCCTTATGCGGCGCACTTCTCCTGTAGTTACTCCCAAATCATAAATGATTGCAATGATTGTGCAACCTTTCACTCCCCAAATTTTAGCAACTGATGCACCATCCTCAAGTATAAATAGAGCATGATTTTGGAGGAGAAAATCATCCCTTGAAGCATTCTTCTCATCCCATTCTTCATTCTAATCATCTATAATAATTAGGAAATTGTTCTTAGGGAATTGTTGAAGAATAAACCTAATTCTTCATCACATTCCAGGTTTTAGTAGAGGAAAGTGCCATTTGATCTCAGAAGGTTGTGTTAAGGTGTTATAGTGGTTATAGTTGAATTTTTGAGTTGTTAGAGTTATTGTTTGAAGGAAACTCTTGAGAATCAATATATTTTGCTATTGAGTTTGGTATAAACACGTTTCCCTACTTTTATATTATGAATTCTAAATTGATCATGCTTGTTATGTGTTTTGAACTGATGAATATGGAGTAGTTTAACATATTTGTTTGAGGATCATGAGGGAATTATGGATTAAACTTGGATAAACTAATGAATTTTGGAAACTATCAATATGAACTTGATATTTTTACACTTGGACTTATTAATCATCATTTGATCATCATTATAGTCCGGATATAGGTTGAAAGACTCCGTCTAAATGCTTGATTTTCAAGTTGTTTGTCTATGACAACTAGATGCTAGCCTTGTGAGGATTGGCTAACAAAATGATCATTGACCAAGGGTAAAAGGGTTTAACGCTTAACCTCATGTCTAACGAACTTGGTTAAGAAAGTCCATATTCTTATTCTTCAAACTTGAATCGAACTTAAAGCATTTTTGTAATCAAAAGTAAAGGCCGAAAGGATTTTTGATTATAATAAATAGACAATCGTTTTAGTAAACTACCCATTTCTTTAATCGATTATACTTTAATTCTTGAACCCGTTATCCATCCAAGTTTATCCATATTTGTTCTAGTACCCCCAAACAACATCATTTTATATCTTGAAGTACCTTAAAATCTTTCATTGGTGACAGTCTATAAGATTTACCCTTTTCGTAATATAATCGACTCTTTTTAGAATTACCAATCCCGTAGAACGACCTGGTCTTACCCTAAAACTATACTATAAATGGGGGTTTATACTTTACCCGTGTGTTAGTTGGAATTGGATAAAACTAGTATTATAAATTTAAAGCTTTAATAACACATCAAAGTTTTTGGCGCCGTTGCCGGGGATTGATTTCATTCTTAAAATAGTCAATTTCATATTACAAACTAAAATTTTCAAAATCGCCGTACAGTTTTCTGGCAAACTGAACTCATTTTTTTATAGAAAGTGCGTCGCACTTCATCATTGTGCGCCGGTTTTTCTGCAAAAAAACTCAAAAGTACGCCGTACTACAAGCAAGTACGCCGCGCTTTTTCCCCTTTTACAAAGAGAAACAGTTTTTTTTAAAAGGAGAACACCAAAACACCAAACCCAAACCCATAAGTTGTAATTGACCATTTTGAAAATGTGGAATTTATTCCTTATACTCATAATAGTCAAAATCTTGTATTATTATAATTCGTACATTAAAATGAGAAAAACCAAAAAGAACGATTTAATAGCTTGCTTATTTAAATTTCTAAATGCATGTTTATATCTCTTATTTGCTAAGTGTTGCTTATTTGACTTTGATATTATGCAAAATAAAAACTTAAAAAGAATTAGAAAAAACTTAGTTTGATGATAAATAAAAGTGCTTAAAAACTTGAATTTTGCTTATGATGTAATAAATATTAAACATAATAAAAATAATAAACATGAAAAGCACTAAAATTTAAAATTTAAAATACTATAATCTCAGAAATTACGACCGCAACTTTTTCTAAAGTCGCCGCCGCACTTTCTGAGCTGAAACTAAACAAAATGCCTGTTTCTTCGTTTTTGAACGAGAATTGCTTAAACTTAAAAATACTATCTGTTTATTGATAATATGTAAATGTAAAAAGGTATTATTAATTGTTTTAACTAACCCACTAATGTTTGTTTTAATATTGTCTTATTTTATAAGAGTTATGGATCCAAATTCGAGTCTTGGAAAAATTTGCTTAGGAGAAGACGTCATTGTAATTTCAAGTGATAAAATTGAAGGATCTGGAGACTGGAATTCTCCGAAATTTTAAGACACTGCTAATAGTGGACAAAAGAAAGAAACGAAGGCTATGTTTTTTTTACCAAATGGAGACAGAAGAAGTTAGCGATAGATTCGTGGCTCCTTGTTTTGTCAATGGGCTAGAAGCTTATGATGGTGAGATTAATCTTTGAGTAGGGGAGAACATGATCTCAAATGAGTATGCAGTAAAGTTATGCTTGGAACATGAAGTTAAAAGAGGAAACAAAGTGGTTAAAAAGGAACTCATTGTTGCACTCAAAGGCGAAATCTACTTTGTGAAGTTTATTATCAACCCAGAAGAAGATGATGTTGAACCAGGGGTAATTTTCGGTAGATCATTCTTACACATGACCAAGCCAATTACTGATTTCGGGGTTGGAACTATTACAATATACCCTGATATTGATCCATTCTTGGAAGAAACCGAAGAAGAAGGAAAGAGCAATGATGATTGGGACCATTTGCTTGATTTTAACATAGACGATGTACCACTGTTAGGTGAAGAAGGACTTCCGCCATTCGTATGCAAAATGGGGAAGAGTAGCCGTAATAAGAAGCGGGCAATGGAAAACCTTAACCTTTTCTATTAAGATATAGGAACATCTTCATCAGCTGGAGGTCATTTAACTCAAGAAGAAGCAGCTAAAGAAGCAATAGCGATCAGAATAAGCCGAAAGTTTGCTTTATTAGAGGAGGAAAGGCCTATAATCGAGACAATGGCTTATCATGATAAATACAAGAAAATTCTCGATGAAGTTTGGAAAGACAAGGTGGAGTTAGATGGAAAGATTGTAAAAGAAGAAGAGGAAGCAGTAAAAAGGATTAAGGGAGAGGCGTTAAAAGAAAAAGACGACCCTGGGGCATTCATATTTCCCATAAGACTAGAAGGACAGGTTAACAAAAATGCGTTAGCAGATACTGGGTCGGATATAAATACTATGCCTTACCGGATTTATGAACACCTAGGGAGAGAAGATATGAAGAAGGTAGATAGAGGAATCACGATGATAAATCACACTCAGGCAGAAGCTATGGGGATACTCACAAATGTTCTTTGTCATGTAGGGGTCACTACCTTAATTGCTAAGTTTCTAATCTTGGATATTCTGATTGACCGTGACTCACCAATAGTTGTCGGTCGGGGATTCCTGCGTACGATTGGTGGCATAGTAAATACTTCGGAGAGACTTTTCTCAACCTTTGATGGGTTTTGTCACCAAACCTTCCGTGCTGCAAGATCTGATGTTATGAGAACGCAGAAAGTGATAGTGATGATGATGACGAGGAAGATTACCAGATAAAGAGAAATAAGTTTGGAGCACCGATATATGGACCAAAACCTGCACTGTACTTGAACTGTAACGATCCAGATGAGCGATCGTTAGCTATACAAACTGTAACTAACCCATTCCAAAAAATCAGCGTTTGGAAGAAGGCGGTTAGTTTCCTTGGCTCGTTACTAGTGCCATTAAAGTAAGTCAATTGGAAGCCTGATTATAAGGGCTCGTATACTAAAGAAGAAGAAGCGACAGGACAATGACGAACTGAGATAAGGTTAACTGATCCATACAGAAATATTTATCTACAAGGATTCACAACAAATAAAACGAACAGGAAGTTATCAAAGTACCATAAGTTGAGTGACATCATGTCACCTAACTGGTTTATGGAATGAAGAAATGGAACAAATTAGAATAAAGGAATAACTATATACTCCTGTTTTACTTTTTATATTATGTTTTAAAATAAAATCATTTGTATAAAAATCCATAATGGAATGCATTTAATGTACGGATATTAATCTGATATCAGATAATTATTAATATCAAGTATATTATGGATTGAAAATTTGCTAATTTTTTTTTTATAAAGTACGCCGCACTTCAGGGAAGTGCGCCGCACTTTTAGGCTATTATCATAGATAAAACTTGCCAAACACGATTTTAACCCATTATAAAAAAAACACTCACACACTCACCAAAACCGTCGGGGTTCTCACAAACACAGAGATTTTTTTTTCAAAGATCAATCCACCAAGTTTTTAATCATGCCTAGGGTATGTCTATGTCAATCCTTAAACTTGTTTATTATCAAATTGTTTTAATTGCTTGTTCATTAGGGTTTATAATAATTAGATTAGGGTAATTTAAATCCGCGTTTTATATGAACAATTAACCCTTTGGATTAATGATATTTAGAAGTTATTTGATGCATGCATGCTTGATATGGATTAATCTAAAAAAACATTGTTCATATTATGAATTTACATTTAAAAATAAATTGTTTGAAGATCATAAAATTTTTCATCAGCCTAGAAAGTACGCCGGTTTTGTCCCAAAACCGCCGCACTTTGCCCATATTTTCCAGAAGTACGCCGCACTTCAAGGAAGTACGCCACACATTTTACCTCAGAATGTAACAGAATGTTTCAAAAACCATCAAAACTATGACCATTGGTACCAAATCATTTCTAACATAACTATAACTTTATTGTTGATTGTTTTTTATGTGTAGACTATGGGAACAAACGATGACAAGGCCGGATCATCACGATCCAAATGCTCAAGACATGAAACCGTGGAAGAGGTATTGCTTCCACAAATTCACCATGAGTTCTTGCTATGGGAAGGATGTCACAGAGATGCAAAGTCTAGGTACAACACTAGATTGGCCCAATTGCTTCCTAGACACATTTACTCACCTTGTATCGTAAACTGGGATGTGCTAAACAGAATGGGTTGTGATGGAGAGATTGATGACATGTTAAGAATTAGGTTGCATGAAGCTGGATCGGATGAAGAGATATTTACTTCGGTGGCTTGGATTAGAGCTTTTAATATCAATGAGCCACTTTATGCCGAGCTTTGCCACGAGTTTTATTCTACTTATGATTTTGATGAAGTTTGTGCTGATGATGATTGCAAACCAAGAAGATCATCAAGTTTAGACTTGGTGGACGTGCTCATAGTTTAACCTTGTTGGAGTTTTATAACAACCCGCAATTTTCATCAATGTAAATATCCATCTATTAAATTAGATGCACTGTAATATCCATCTATTATATATATACCACCTTTTTACAGGGAAAATTTTGCTTTATCTCATTATGCAACGTAACTTGCATCTTTAAAGTAAACGAGCTCACGCAATCTCTACCAATGTCATCTCTATCTATGTTTACATCATGTAAACATCCTAATATGTCAAGTCTATATCTTAATATCATTTTACCGAGTACATTATCCATTTAACATACTTTTCAAAACATTATATCAAAACAAGCATTAAACGTTAACGTTTACATCAAAACCCTAATTATATGTAATGTATACATATAAAATGAATGTACAAGCCTTTAAAGCATGTGTACAAGTATCAATACATAACATTTAAATATCTTTTCCCTCCTACAACTTTCTAAAGCTCAATGTATAAGTCAATAATGTAAGAAAGTCAAATTAGGTCTTTTTATCTCCTAAATCACTTTGGTTTCTTACTACCACTTTAGTACAAGGTACAAGCACTTAATACATAACTTTAAACCTTAAACCTAAACCCTAATTCATCCTAAACCCTAGTCTAAAACCTTAAACCCTAAAAATAAAGCCCTAAACCCTAATTTCACTTTCAACCAAAAACTAAACCCTAAACATAAAACTAAGCCTTAAACCTTAATCGTAAGCCTTAATCTTAATCCTAACACTAATCCTAAACCTTAAACTATCTTAAACCAAAACTTTAACTCGAATTTTAAGTCAAAAACCCTAACCCGAAAGCAAAACAAACCCGACACCCCTTTTTATGTCATTTTTACCCATTTTTAAACCAAGCACCCATCCTAGCACCTCCATGACCTCACCATGACATCACCAAGCAGCCTAGCAACCACCTCCATCACCTCCTTGCTAAAATACTTGGCCTCTAAGTTGCTACATCACCACCTTGTCCCCCTTGTTAGCCGTGATCTCCAAACACCCCTAAAACCTCTCCACCTTGAAAAGCTACACTCCCTAGCCCTCAATACTCATCTCTAGGCCTCATTAGTCATCAGACTATAGATCCTAACCCTTAATCCCCAAGAAAACTTGGGCACCAACCCTATAAATAGCCGAACCAAGCAACCATTCAAACCACACCTCAAAAACTCATATACTCATCAATGGAGTTCTAAATCAGATCAAGGAAGGTCAAGTGAAGTCCCTAAGCTCAGAATAGAAGCCAAGAAGCAAGAAAAACGAAGCCTTGAAGTCATTACTAGGCGTACGAACCCGAAAACCCCATTTTGACCCATTTTAGCTCAAGTAAGCCTAAGATCTTGTTCCATAAGCTTATATTCTGTATTATAATGTTCATAATACTCTTAAGATCATATATAAACTCTTGTTTGAAGCTTTGAATCCTCAAACCCATGTGTTTTTGGTTAAAACCCTAAAAACGACCCGTTTTGATTTTCTAGCTAACGAATCATTTTTCTAAACTTTTGTTACGTTAGAACATCTTATTTTAGCTTATTCTAATAAGCTATAACCTGCAAATATCATTTGGAATCCTAAAATAAGCTTGCATGGCTTTTTGGACTTGTTTTGCAAATATTTCCATGCATAGGGGTATATATCGTAACTTTCTGAAATTTATAACTAAAGGGGCTGAAAATGTCATTATTCTAAAGTTATAACTATAAGGACCTATTTTGCCAAGTTTCAAAGTTAAAGGTTTAAATTATATATACTTTATATATAAAGGACTAAAGTCGTAAAAGTTTATAAACCAAGGGTATATATTGCCAATTTTGCAAACTTGAAAATATAAAATATTATATTTTTATATAAATTATAAAAATATATATTAATATTATAAAACTCGATTTTATTAAAACCCGACACATTTATCGTTATTAATCATAAATCGACGCATTATTTCGTTATATATTTAACATAATTTATCATCAACTAACTTTTGAAGAAACTTAAAATCTTATCGTATCACGTTACTAGGGAATTTCATATGAAGGGTTTCATTTGAGTTTTTGTTTTGACGAGTTTGCTGGGTTTACGATTTAAAGTGCCCTGGCTCCTCAAACGATACTACATGGCCTCTGGATTATGATAGCCCGAACAGCGATACAATATTTCCATAATTTAATAAATCAAAGATATACGTTAAACTTTATGAAGTTTTGAAACATAAACTATCACACTAAGACTTGACATATCACCCCAGGTTGCGTGACGAAGCCGTTACTTTCACTTGATATACTTTTGCCATCAATCAGATTTCCCTATACTGTTAAGGTGAGTTCATAGCCTCACTTTTAAATCTTCTATTTCATAAACCCGTGAGGGGGATACATGCTATAAACCATGAATACAAGTGTTTTCTAAATGTATGCTATCCTGATATATTATTGCATCTGTTGTCTAAGTCCCTTTATGCCAAAAGACCCCCACCATCATGGACCATTAATCACTTGCGAGTGAACGTGAATATTGTGAATAGGCCTATTGGGATTGACGAATCCCGTTTGTGTTAGCCGGATAGGTAACCAAACGCACTATATTTGAAACTCATAGGTATATGGCAATTACCTACACGGGGGCCATTATCTTTATATATATCATTATTGATATATACACTAGTCAGTTTGAGTGCCATGAGCTTAGACGCAATAATACTGTTTTCCATAATAATTGTACTCATTGCAATTATTACACTTATGGGTGTATAACAACGTAACCCACTCTTATGATGACTTGTATTCACACTATTTATTATAAACCTATGAATTTCACTCAACCATTGTGTTGACCTTTTTAGCATGTTTATCTCAGGTAACTGAACATCTTATGGCACGGAGTGGCACGGACTTGAAGATGGCTAAACTGTTATCATTCAAACTTTATGTTTTCATGTAGATTTTGGGACCTCTGTTTGTAAAAACTCTGATGAAATAATGAATGATAACTTATCTTTTAAAAACGTCTCTTTCGAGTCGTTTTCTATGATTATGACTGTTGTACTATGAAATAATACCCCAGATTAGCTTCCGCTGCTATATGTCAAAAATGGGGGTGTTATAGATTGGTATCAAGAGCCACGGTTATAGAGAACAAGGTTAAAACCTTAACTATAACTACTTTTCTTTTTCCATCCAAGAAAGTCCTCCGTGCCACTACATCTCCTGAATAGTATGTAAAGATACATAACTATTATACTATTATATAAATAACTTATGTTATTTACTACTGGGTTGTTAACAGAGTGATGTCTTCTCCCAACCATCCTACTTCCGATATTGAGGATGCTTTTTCCTCTAACTTTCCGGACTATATCCCGGCTTCCCCGGACTATGTCCCAGCTTCACCGGGAAAAACTTATTCTAGCTCTTCTAACTCATTTGGCGTAGTTCCAATAGCTTCACCAACTCTTTCGCTTTTTCATGATGACCCCTACATGAAGGTATTGCAAGCATTTTATGCTAAAGAATCACCTATTCCACCACCAACTATTGTGCCTCCATCTTCAATGTTTAATCCTCAAGAATTCTTTCTTCCTGAGGGATTATTGTCACCTAAGAAACATAACCGATCATCCTCCTCTACTTCTGCCCTACCTCAAGAATTTAAGATAGGAGAAAGCTCTCGTAAGACAAGTTTGGAACGTCACGAGGAACAAATTAAGGAAATTCTGAATCACCTGGATGAACTCTCTCTCGACCGCATTGAACACATAGAAGACAAAATAGAAGGTCTCGGAAATGGCCGGGTGATTATACAACAAGATTTCTCTAGCTCGCTTTAGGATTACTAATCTAGAACAAATCATCAAAGAAATCCAAGTTTGTCACCAAGCAGACAAGGAGAGTCTTCTGAATGCAATCTATGAACTCAAGAACAATCAGGAAGGACCATCGAACTATTAGATTAGATCCTAGTTATAGCTTATGTTAGAACCTAACCACGGGATGTGTGGTATAAATAAAAACACTTGTCAAATCTTGACTATGTACAGTACAAAGGCAAGTTGTTCATGATATAATACAATGGCAATCCCGTTATATACCTTGTTGTTTCATAATACCGACTTATCTCTCTTGCATCATCATCTCCGTCATCATCATTATGAATCATACCTTCACTTCTAAATAAATCATAGATACTTCTATGATTTCAATATCACTATTGTGACAATGTTTATTTTTGAACTTTAATCATTT
>BQNB010060244.1:2141-33656 GCA_026074375.1 Tanacetum coccineum
CTATGAAACTCACCTGATGCTTAGCTTCCCAAAAGAATCCAACAAAAGCTTCACAAACACTTCACGGATAATCTAAACAATTAAGCACACAATAAGCTACCATCAATTAGGCATTCAACCCAATATGATGTAACCTCAACTATGATGGATATCTAAGCTATCTACCATAGTTCTATACTTGATTTAACCCTTTTCCAACTCCTACATATGCCATTTACACTTCAATGCTACACTTTAAATTTTCTGGTTTTGAGCAGAATTTTATACTCACTTACGCGTCCTAAACGTACCACTTAAACACTTCCACAATTCAAACCAAAATTCACCATGCTACATATATGTCCTATGAACCTCTCATAGCTCTCCCAAAGCCATTACCCTTTTATAAATACCCTTTAGAAATTCATTAATCCAAAGTGTCCAGAAATGGTCCAGAATCTGACCCCCTAAAAGTATGACGTTAGATAACCAATTTAAACCTCATTATAGGCTTAGAAAAAAATCAGGGGTCACACATAATATATAAACTAACTTACACATGATTTAGAGCCTCTAACTAGATGTCTAAGTATTTTTAGAAAAATCAAAACCACAACTGAAATTCGTCACAGTTTTACACACTAATTTTGTAACGAGCTTTTGACCCACTTCCCGACCATAAAAACTCACGAGACCAACTTTGCTGGAAAGTAGACTCTCTGAGGTTATCTCCATATGTTGTAAATTGTTTATTTGATAATTTATGATTGAGTTATGACCGTTACAAAACTGCCTAACTTTCTGCAGTGAATTAAACATATTATTTCGGGCGATCCAAACTCTAACGCATGATCAAAACACGTAACCCATTAAACTAATGATCACCCAATCATCATTAAACTATAACTTCTAGAAAATTAAAACCCTAATTTATAAACCCTAATTTATAAACTCTAATCTATAAGCCCTAATCCATCATACTTAGATTACAATAATTGAAAATTAATTAACTAGAATTACACAATGATTAGAAATTACCTTAAAAGAAAACCCTAAAATTTTTCTTCTTCCTCTATTGTAGAAATCGGCCAAACAATAATAGGGCTTAGGGATTTTATGTTTTATATTTATAGGCCACAAGGAAATCCCTAGATAAACATAATTACAATTTGAGTTCAACTAAAACTTTTTTTTTCTTTCTTTTCTAATTTTCGTATTTACTATTCATGCCTAAATTTTTATTTATTTATTTATTAATTAATTACCTTCAATACCTTAAGTTTTATAAAAACCTAAGCTAATTTGATAAACCATTTTGCTTGAAAACTACTTTCTAAAAATAACTTTTCATTTTTAATTCACTTTTTGATATATGTAAGTTTACCAAAAACTCTCTATTTTTAAGAAACTCATTTCTTAACAAATGAACGTTTCTCATTTTAATTCTCACCTAGGCATAGAATATTAACCAAAAAATTCGCTAAAAACCACTAATACAATTCTATTATACCCCCCCCCCCCCCCCCCCCCCCCCCCCCCCCCCCCCCCCCCCCCCCCCCCCCCCCCCCCCCCCCCCCCCCTCCTCCCCCCACTCTATAGGATTAAAATAAAATTTCTCATCAAAAAACTCATTTCTCTTAACTTAACACCCCAAAACTATCGTAGCTAAAATTACTAACACAAATATACGTTACAAGTAATAAATACTTATCCATTTATACACTGGAAATGCTCAAATCTCAATAATCATTTCCTTGTCACTCAAAAGTGAAACGAAATGAACTCAACAACTTTATACCTTCCAATCTCCATTGAGATTATCACACTCAATAGTTTGATTACCAAATATCATAAACACATTATAAAACACACATAAACACTTCAAATCATCCACCCTCAATAACATATACATTACAGCAAGCACTAAGTTCAACACTAACGGTATAACTAAAACCTGTCAAAGTCATGGTTGTCAACTATGTGGGACATACGAATTACTTACAATGTTCCTATCACAAGTATAATTACAAATAAAATAAGTCTTATAAAGCACTTCCACAAGCTAAAGTGTCTTCTGAGTTCTTCTGGTCTTTGAAACTTTTATCCAGCTTGGATCTTCATTATGATGTTACTTTTCTGGAACCATTATAGTTATGCATGGTTGGTTTTTACTATCCCCTAATCCATGCAGCATGTCTCAAAAAGCTTTCTTCATAGACTCCTTTTTGGTGAAAATTTTGAATCAGCTTCCCCCAAACCAACATCTCTATCTTAAGCAGATTCTGAAACTTTGATGCAGTTTGAACAATCTTCTACTTGTCATTGATGTACACAGCGGAATTTTGTAAAAGAAAAACCACACCAAATGCTCCTGCTACTTGTCATTGGGTCTTGGTGAATATTCATTCGGGGGTACAAGCAAGAAATCAGCAACAATTCTTCTCACGTATGCAGAATACTTCATAAATCGTACAAAGTAAAGTAGTATACACTATGTTGATAGAAATAATGCCTAAAAACATTATTAATATTTTTCACATCCTTACGTTTTAATAATTACAAAATATAAAAACGTTCAATGTAAAATTAAAATTAAAAAACAAAGTAATAGTAGTTAATTTTCATTTTGACTAATTTAATCTCTTAAAGGTATGAATAAAACAAATGTTTTAATGCTTTTTTGATCAAATGAAATTTTTATTCAAACTTATAATTTTATTAAAATGTTGTAGGACATTTTTATAAAAACTTACAAACATTTTTACAATTAAAAGAATGTTTTATTCAAAATTAAACTTTTGAAAATTTCAATTTTTCGGACCTAAAAAGGCTAGAAATATTCAAAACATTCCCCTACTCAAAAGACAAAACGGGAGGCCTTAGGCCTAGGCGGCCCCTTAAATATCACGGGTGAACCCCCTCTTTAATTTAAGGGGACCGTCATAGACTGACGCTTCCTTAGTTTGTCATATAAATATGGCTTTTCCCCCCTATTTTTTACCTTTTGCACTCATTCTTTTTGCTCTAAACAACCCACATATCCTCTCCAAAATCTTTTGATCATTTAATCATAAAGCTTTTTTTCCAAGTGATCCAAGCTTAATTCCTCAAGTGCAAGAGAAGAATACTTTCATCATTAAGTGAAGAAGTAATTATTCCTTAGGTGCATTAGCAATCTTATTGCTATCCATATCACATACTTGTAAATCATTTGTATATCTTGTATTTGTGTGTAGTAGTTAGATCTTGGCGATCTTTGTAAGTATAGTTAGATCGTGGTGATCTTACTAAGTTGTGTTAGATAATTATGATATAAATAGTGTAGTGAAGTGAAGTCTTGAAGTTGCGGAGAAGTTGTGAAGCTGTGAAGTTGTGAAGTTGTGAACAAGTAGTGAAGTCATGTTGTGATAGATTGGTTCTAGCTAAGATCAGAACTCGATATTTAGCTTTGTATCGTAAATCGGTGTAAGTAACGTTGTGTTACGGTTTTGCTACCGCTACAAAAGGAGTTTGTTGACTTAGTGAAGAAACTCTCGAGTTAGGTGCTGGGACGGTTGCGAGTTGGGCGAAGCGGTGCTTCGTTGCCGATACCACTATAAATCCTCGCGGTTGTGGTTTGATTGTTCTTACTCATATCTCTTATCTTACTTATCACTTTCATGTACTCTATAATGCATTATATTGTGAAAGCATTGAATTCACCAAAAAAGTCGAAATCTAGTTCTACAAATAAAAATAACTTAAATTAAATAGACTGGTATATATTGAACCCCTTCTCGTTTTCCACACACTACTTCCCCTGGAAGTTGACATGGTACACATCAAAGTCAACTAAGTTTGGTTGTACACTTTTTCTCCCATGATGGGTTGCGAACTCTCGGAAGCTATCATTGTCATGTATCGTCCATATACTCGAGAAGCGTCTTGTCTAAAGCCACAAATATTGGAATTCCAAACGAAACCATTACCCTCGTATTTCAGAAGGCGTAGAGGAGATGAAGCAAGAATCAAGAAATTTGGTTATAATCAAGGTCTGGTATATGATGTGTAGAAGAACTTTGCAGAATTATGCTTAGAATTTTGCTTAGACTATGAAGTATCATTGTCTTGGAATAGCACAATAATATCTCATGATAATTGCTGATTACATCTCAACCTTTAAACTCTCTGGCTAACTTACTAACCTCGTATTCTGTCGGCTATTGTTGTGACCACATGGTGAAGTAAATCTGATATACCAAACTTGAAAATGAATTAAAATCCCCCAAATTTATTACTTAAACTTGCACTGTTGTTGATTAAAGAATGGTGCAAGATTAAATCTATAAGTACTTTATACCCAAGTCCTAAAAGTATAAGAAGTACATCACCTCTTGAAATTATCCGTATCAACATCTGCGTGTGACGCTGAGTACTACAACGTAACTCCTTTAAGTGATAGTTATCTACGTCTTCAACCAACCACCCACTCCTTACATCAAGAAATAACTAGATAATCCAAGTCTCAATCATAAGCTGTATACGTTCAAGCAAGTCATCAATCGATAGATTGGGTTTGAAGAAAAAGGGTAGAAAGTAGAAGGAAGTCTCGATGATGAAATAAGTAGACGCCTTTGTGAAACCCACTTCAATCTCAAATAAGGGATACCAAATCAACTTCGTGATCACTTGTCATCATAATTCGAATCTTTAGCCGTTTTTTGTTTTAGTGAATCTTATTCGGATCGTTTTTGCATTAAGTGTTGTGTTTGTTGTTGGTGTTATGGAAGGTGTTTGAGTTTGGTTCTAGGTGATAAATCAGTTCCTTAAAAAACTAATAGATCAGTTTTTAAAGAAATAAGTAGATCGGTTCCTGAAGGATTGAGTAGATCGGTTCCTGAAGGAATGAGTAGAATCGGTTCCTTGAAGGAATGAAGTATGATCGGTTCATGAAGGAATGAGGTAGATCGGGTTCCTGACAGGAATAAGTGACTGGTTCCTTCTTCGACTCAGTAGATCGGTTCCTTCTTGACTTCATAGATTTCAGTTCCCAAAGGAGTCAGTTAGATCGATTTCCTTCTTGACTTCAGTTAGATCGGTTGAGTTGATCGGTTGAAACTGGACTTCAGTAGATCGGTTTGAAACTTCGGCTCTTGAGTAGATAGGTTCCAACTGATCGAAAACTACAATCGTTAAACACAAAAAGACCTATTTTGAACGATTTTGACACAATTTTTCTTGTACAACCTCCTTATCTAAGCCTATTAGGACCCGAAAAATGCAAACTTGATGATTTTTAACACGAAAAATTTTGAATCAAGATTTTGAGTAAAAAAAATCATCCAAACCATAAAAACTCAAAAAATAAGCTATGAAAATCCATAACCCACTTGTACAAATAAGCTAGAAACTATAAAAAATAGAAAGTTTTAAGCTTTTGCACAAAAAACCACCAACCAAGAAAAAGCCGAAGCTTTTTGCTTAAAAATAAGCTACAAAGTGCGGTTTTTAAGCTACGAACACCATGAAAAACACAAACCATCAACACAAAACGCACATAGGCTCTGATTCCAAATGTTATAACCCAAGAATCACTTCACTTCCATGGTATTATCAAGAAAATAGGATGAGATAAAAATAAAGAAAAGTAGAGAGAGGTTAGAGAGAGAAGAAAAGAGTGGTTGAATTCTAGCAAATGTGGAATGATACAAATGAGAACCAACACCCTCTCCACACTTGGAGAGGGGTATTTATACCACTTAATGATCCGGCCTTGTAAGGCTTGTTGGGCCGTGGTTTAATGTCTTGGGTCAGGGCGCTCGGGGGATCATTACAATGGCACCTTAGTCCGGAATAACTAGTAATAAAAGTATTTTGGATTATTGTTCAGAGCCCGTTTACCCTTCTAGCCTATTACAACATACATGAGATAAAGACCGAGATTGATAATATAATTTGAGGCTAACAGGTTTATAGTCCACCATAAGGATAATACTAGAATAATAGTGTAGGTGTCGTGGATTCGCAACTGGACGTACGTATGGTATAAACCTCTCATCCCGAACTAGTATATGTCATGGTCTCTCTCTCTCTCTCTCTCTCTCTCTCTCTCTCTCTCTCTCTCTCGTCGTGGATTGCAACTGGACGTTCGTTTATGGTATAACTCTCATCGAACTAGATATTATGGTCATGGTCTCTCTCTCTCTCTCTCTCTCTCTTATCTCTCTCTCTCTCTCTCTCTCTCTCTCTCTCTCTCTCTCTCTCTCTCTCTCTACTTATTGTTCTTATTGCTAAGTAAACCACTATACCACTCAGTTCCTTTAAGCCTGTTTCATAAACTTCAAAGAAGTCGAGAAGACCTTATTCACCCCCTCCCCCTCTACGGTTCTATAACTCACATTTGTCCCTAATTAACAATCTCAGTTATCATTGACCGAACGAAAATGGATAAAACTTTAGTATAATAAATAATATAATCAAGGATTTAAACATGCAAAATATAATAACACATTAGTATAAATGAAAAAACGATCTACCCGGTTATATCAATTCATTATTTGATTTGCTACAATTCCATTATCCAAGAGTACTAAGATCAAATGGCAATGAAGAAATAAAAATATCCTAGTTGAAAACTTATGTCTTTAGTAACGACAATCGCACTTGTTGATTAGGTATAGGTTCCATGAACAAATCAACTAGGTTATGATCTTGTAGAACTTTGAGAATACTTATTTCAAAATTCACATGTAGTGAAATTTTTTGAATAATACGATGATTGTCATTTTATATGTGTGCACTCAATTAAAAATATCACTTATATAAGTATTGACTAGGGTGAGCACGATCCTTGGTCGGACCGGACCGGGATCCGGACCGAAATGGGTGTTCCCGGTCCGGGTGGTCTGGTTTACTAGGTCTGGTCTTAGTCCGGTTACGGTTCGGTCCTACAAACGCATATCGTCGGGTTTTTAGTAAGAACCTGGAATGGGGATGGACCGGCACCGAGGACCCAAATGTAATAAACAGCATGACCGAGGACCGGACTCGGATCCGGTCGTTTTCGGTCGACGGTCCGTTTTGCTTCACCCCTAGTATTGACACATACATTCATAAAATGATTACATCAGCATTCATTTAAACTCTCCAAGGCTACATGCAAAAGTAGAAAGTTATTTTTAAGATAATGATATGACCAGATGAAATATATCATTAATAGCTAACTAAATCCGTTATGCCAAACTACCGGTTCATTAGGACTCTAGGTGATTTGGGTAATTTGCTATAATACTAAATACTAGAGCGTTCAAAGCCTAAAAGCCATCGGTAGTATTAAATAAATATTACGCTTAATCTCTGTAATGATTGCATGATGTATGTTACGGTTGTTTTTAAGGGAGTGTAAACGGTGTTATCGTCTAAAGTCATTTTTTGACGAAGGTCACAAAATTTCAAGCATTTATATTACATACATACATAATATGAAGCTTATGTTATATTAGTTTATGCATTACTAATACATATATATTTTCTAATGTATGTTAAAGGGTTGGAAAATGATAAATCCTTCTACATTATGTGTCTAATAATCCTTCTACCCACACATATGCATGCGACACTTGTAATCCACTAATTATCTTTTCTCATATTATTCAATCATTACTTTCAAATGTTCCAATCAAATAAGTAAGAGGATATATAGGTTGATCTGTAGGAACATGTAGCAAATAAGACTAAGGGTGCGTTTGTTTTGTTCTTGTGTTTAGAATAGGATTAAAATTCGGTATAGAATTAAAGTGATAGAAAATGTATGATCGTATTAATATTGTTTGGTTTATAAAAATGAGATATATTTGGTAATCACATATTTTGTATTATTTTAAAACTAGTAAACAAGATGATAAAAAGGCAAGGGCGCCACTTAATTGATGTTAAAACAGAAATAAACAATTGTGATAAATAAATAGAATGAAAAGACTGGTGTGTGAGTAGTAGCACTTGTTTTTGGTGTTTTTATTTTTTTTTTCTCTTTATACTCCACACAAATTTTTGCTCTGGGTATCATGAAACACCTCATGTGGAGGTGTCATACCAAATTTTCAAATTGAACACCGCACACCAAACATTTGTCATTTCTTTGACTCCATTCCTCATACTTAAAAGGTACACACCAAACACGCCCTAAGAGTAATCCACCAAACCAAATGATCAAACCAGACTGACACATCAGCGCCACCTTAACATTTTTCTCTCTTAGACCAAACAGTGACCAAACACACGTAATCCGAGCGAACAGGTGACCGAGCACTTTTTTCTAAAACATTAAAATTAAAATTCATTAAGATTTAAATAAAACATTTTAAATAACTCTTTTAGGGGGTGTTTGGCTAAGCTTATATGATGAGCTTATTAGCTTATATGTGTTAAATAAGCCGAAACTAAGTGTTTGGCTAAGCTTATATGACTGGGCTTATGAGCTTATATAAAAGGGTTTTGGTAAGCCCAAACTTTGTGGCTTATATAAAGAGGGGTGGGCTTATATAAGAATATATTATAAAAAGACTTTTATACCCTTATTTGATAATTACACCTATTTTATTTTTATGTATTTTTTGTCATTTTAACTTATTAATTATATAAGCTAAAACAATACACTTACAAGGGTTATGAGGCTCATTGTTTATATAAAAATTAGGCGAGGTTTATAAACATAAGCATAAGCCCAATTTATTAAGGCTTAGACCAAACACGCCCTAAAAAAGTCTTTGTGATTTATTTTTTGTTATTTTTATTTAGAGTAGTCGACATAAAAGATATGTATTGTGCAACACTATTATTAAAGGTGTACAAAAACAAGATATCTCAACTTTTCAAGTGAACCATCTTCTTCTAATATATCATCACAGGTACCACACTCAAATAATTATTTTTAAACAACACACAAACACATCAAAATTTTCACACACATTACCAACACACACAACACAAAAAAAAAATTTGATCACTTCCCATTTCATTTGGTCACCTTGCAGCTTAAACAAATAAAAAGGTCGAGGTAGATTTGGTCGGTCACAATACCAGATAACGAAGAATTTGGTCAGATCGAGTAGAGACTGACCAAACGTTTCGATCGGATTACCCTTAGTCTAAGAATCGTCGTATGTCAGTCATAGATTTTAGTATCGTGTTGTTCACTTTTGAGTTTTGAGTCAACTTTAAGTTACACGTGTCACGATTTGGGTAATTCATTTAGAAGACCGCAAGGCCAGGTGTTTTATGTACGCGATACAGACTTCTTTTCCTCTCGTATATTAAGCAGCTATTTTTCATACATGACCACACGTACTTATGTGTTGCCTCTAGATCATTGAATTTTTTTTTTGAACAAAAATCATTGAATTTAACAGACGAAAAAAGAAGAAGATCAAAAAGGCATGTTCTTTTTTGTTGTGTTTATATTGTAAAAAAGGGCTAGTCAACTAGAGTAAAATGTTTTATGAATTGAAAATAGTCAAAGAAGATCACTATAAATCGCAGATTCTTTATAGATCTAATAAACCTTTTTTTCCATAAAAAAACTTATTTTTTTACATATTTCTTTAAAATAAAATATTTTACAAACAATAAATCGTTAAACAAGAAAAATACATCATCGTGATAATATGATTCATCTCGCGTAATGACTAACGGTTTGTCAGATATTTAATATTTAAAAAAAAATAATGAAATGGCTTTTTTATAAAAAAATAAATAGCCAAAATTTATTCATTGTATCTCTAAAAAATTTGTAATATATATTGAACTTTTCTCACTACATACAATACATTACTAACCTCATAATATAAGGTAAATTCGTAAAACTAACCACCAATATTTCTAACTTAACTCGACTTTTTGACATATTGCTAAAACTATGATATCGGATCACGTTTTACCGAGTTTATCGTTTTACACTCACTACACACCTATTTCACCCGTATTATCATTTTATTTAATGGATCACCAACGTCACATAATAAGCCATATCTACTCGCAAGCACCTCCATTCTTCACGAAAGTTAAACCATCTTCACCACTGTCTCATTCCAATCTTGATGACACGCGTCTTGTCCGTTTTATGCACACTGGACCAGGAACGAAGTCGGGGATGCCGCCATTAAGTTACAAAGTGAGTGTCACATGCTAAAGAAAGGGGACACCGTTCACATCAAACGGTTTCTAGTTTGCGACATCCTATGAAGCGATTGCGATTGTCTCAACGGAACGGCGTGAGCACTACGACATTTTACAAGACTGGACTTACCTTTCCCATAAAAAAATCTAATGAAAAATTTTAAGTTCATGCTTTTGTTCCCTATAAATATTTGTTTATTTCTGAAAAATCAAATAATCATCTTCATTGACATACCGGTTTATTTCACTTCAAAATTTCCCACACTTCCTCATCATGTTTATCAAAGACATTCATAACGCTACTTAATATGTCTAAAGACGCAAACCCAAAACTTTTAAAGGTAAACGACAAAGTTCAGAGGAACCACAAAGCTCAACGACATAGTTCATCTCTACCCTTGAATTTCTTAATAATTATCGGGCAGGTAATTTTAGGTCACTAAGTTAGACATTCATCTTAAGTTCTTAACGTGTAACATGTTCTTTTTCATTTCATAATTATATTTTTGAATAAGATCATGATATTCTAATTTTTGAATATGGTGATATAAATATTGAAGGATCCATACTGCCCTCGAATCATTCACAATGATCATGATCAACTTCGTTTAAGGTGTTCCTCTTGATTTGACTCTCAAGTCAATCATATTTCGACATCACCTGGCATCTTTTTTATTCATCACCAAATCTTATTGAAGAAAAATGGCCAATTAACAAGTGTGAGATCAGATACCGTACTTCTTCCTTTTGATCATTCTCCACAGTCATCCATATAAAGCATTGTATCTTCTTAAAGGCACGTGGATAGGTTATGAGATCTTGAGATGGATTTACTTTCTAGTGCTTAGTATCTGGATTGTAAAGTCAGTTTATCGCGAATATATTACGAACTTGTTGCATATTTGTGACAATTGTCATTCTTTCATCAGATCGTTGATTTATTTTATAAATACTTGTCAATTTTTTCTAAAGAAAATATCATCATTACAATATCAAACATCATTGTTAACTAAGCTATCATGTATTAAAAAAACAGTCTCATGCCTCAAAACTACAAAAAACGTTTGGGTTTGATAGGGACCGGCCAGTTTAATATTCTTTCTCCTTCATTCTTGTCTCCACCTTTCCACGAAACATCAGACCCTTCACATAACGATAAGAATATTTATTTATTTAACCACTTTATAGTACATAGTCATTGACTTTCGTGATTTAATCAGGTTAGTGTATCTTTAGGAAATGGCTAAGAGTTTGTTGTTTTGTCTTGATTCCTTGTGTTTATGTGTTATATATGTGTGCTTCACTAAGTGGTTTGAAATAGGTGCATGAAATCATTTTGGAGTATTGTGATCATGATCATTTTGAGGTTGCATTTGTGTTTTGTGTGAGTTTTTATTTGTTCCGTTATAGTGATAATGGAAAAGGTAGGGGCGTTAGTATTGCGTGTATAATTCGTTCAATAGTTGGAATCTTTTTGTGGTTTAAGCGTTTATGGGAATGTATCGTTGTTTGGATAAATAAGTTAATAGTGAGTGTAAATTTGGATAGTTTATAGTAGACTTTCTAAATATAGAAAGAGAAATGTGGAAATGGAAAAGTTATTTTTAGAAAGTTTGTAAGTAGCGATTTATGTAAAATAGGTTTCCCCAAATTAGCCTTAGGTTTTTTATGAAAACTTAAGGTATAAAGATAATTAGTTAATTAATTAATTGAAATAAAAATAAAAAATAAACAAAATAATAGAAAAAGGAGGAGGGGTTTGGCTATAGGGATTTAGGATAGGAGATTGGAGCTAAACTTGTCGAAACTTCTAAGGACTTAATGGATAAGATACTTTTTGGTTTATGTAGGTCCTTGGTTATAGGATCTGACTAGCCTTTGTAAGACGATAGATAACTTGGATAAATTACTAATAAACTTTATGAGTGACACTGGACTATTGAATATCAAGTGGTTAATGCGGAATCTTAACACAATAATTAGAAGAAACAATAATCTAATTGCTATTAAGCTCTATGCTTTTTATTGATATTTCTGTTATAAACGTACTTCTTAAAAACATTATGCCTTAGGGTTACTCTTATACACTAGGAAACCCTATTGGCTTTTCCAAACGTCAAGGATTTTACATATCATTTCCTAAGATATCTCCTAAGATATCTCTAAGATATCTATTACTATTTGTTACATAAACAGACTTAACATATGAACAGGAACTAACTATGACCAGTACTAAACTATTAGTATGCTACTCTACCAGTACTAAACTTTGTATGCCAGACTAACTTAGTACTGCATGTATAACTTACATACTAACATGAACTAAATATCTTCTACAGACTTGAATGTTATACACCAGTATTAAGTTCTGTTACAATCTATTTTCCCAACAATCCTCCCCTTACTTGATCTTCAACTGTGAACTTTAAGTTCCTTCAAAATTCTTGATCTTTACTTTTAAACTTCTGAGGATGTTGTAAATAGAATTCTTCAAGTTATTCTTGATCTGCAACACTTCAAGTCTTCTCTTTTTATCTTTTCAGCAACTATTCTTCAAAGCTCTTCAGCAATCCATCATATCAGCAACATTGACAATTATGTACATCAAATCATCAAATCATATAGTTTCAGACTATTCTCATCACTTCCAGGTGTGTTAACTCCTGTGAGAGGTGAATCATTGAAACTTTAAATGGATTTGATGTCTCTTTACCAGTTAGCCATTTACTCTGGAGTAGTCAGTCCTTTGGCCACCAGAAAGGTGCATGTCCATGGTCGACTGAAAACCATTTCAACTCTCAGTACGTGAAACATTGGTGAGTTGAATACCATATGGTTTTTGGCAAACCATTATAGCCATGAACGGATTTGATATGCCTTTACCTGTAGCCGTTTGCTCAGGGCTAGTCAATCCTTTGGCACCTAGAAAAGGTAAATTCCATGGTGGATTGATTACCATGTCAACTCTTTGTACATGAAACTTGGTGAGTTGATGTACCATCCACTTTTTGGTAAAGTGTCAACCATCTAATATGGATTTGCAATTTGTCTTTACCATAAGCCATAATCTCATGGACTAGTTATGGTTTTTCCACAGCCTTTACCACAATCCATAAACTTGTGGGCTAGCCAACTCTTTACTAACCAGATATGGTGAGTTGATAACCATACAATTTTTGGCAAATTGTCAGCCATTAACGGATTTGAGAAGTCTTTACCAAGAGCCGTTTGCTCCTGGACTAGCCAGTCCTTATGTCTGTTAGACATGGTGGACTGATGACCATTTGTTGTGTTAGTGCATAGCACCTCCACCAAGTGTTGTTCTCCTCATCTCCATTCTAGATATCTAACTCATCAACCTTCATTACTTTCTAATGCCAGCTTGCTTCTCCATCATTTTCAAAAGTTTGTAGCAATCCTCATCTGGTTTTCCTCCTTGAAGTTTCTTGTCCAACATAGCTTTGCACACTTCAGCAGACAAAGGATACTTTCTTTCTATTAGCATATAAACATCTACAGACTCCAAGTTCAAACAGTGTACTCTGCAAGCATCATAGTATCTCCAACAAATTAACCTTTGTTGACCTGGCAAACTCCAAATTGAATCTGTACTAAGGGGTTCTTCAAACATGTTCTTCAAGTATTCCCAAAGTACTTTTTCAAATTCATCCTCTGGCTCATTCATACCATGTTTTCTCATGACAATCCTGTATAGCTCTGTAAGATCATCTCTTGATATGTCAGTCAGCATTGCTCCAAAGCTTATGTATACCATATCAGTTCCATTCTCCCTTACAATCTGGTATACACCTTTCCTTCCTTGCTTAATGATCTTGTAATTTGCTATACTGGGTGATTTTGTAGCTACAGGAACAGGATTAATAGGGATTTTAGTACCTGAAGTAGAATCATCTTTTTCATTAGCTTCATCTGAATCTTCAGATTCATCCTTATCAAGGTGTGTATGGAATCCTTTCCTTGCTATTTGTTTTCTCCTCTTTCCAGTCTTCTTGGTTGGCTTATCATCTTTGTCTTCTTCAACCTTCTCCTCTGTTGGTTGAGTACCTTCATCATCAAACTTTAGCTTCTTTGCAGTTTTAGTTTGAAGCTCTTCACCAAATCTTTTCAAACTTTCCTTTGTTGCTTCAAAGTTCATGGGGACATAGGTATCCAATTGCTTAACCAATTTTTCAAATTCTGCTTTCACTTCTTCAACTGAGTCAACTTCCATGTCCCTTGATTCTTTAGAAAGTTTGACATATAGTTCCTGAGCTGTGTTTGAGTCATAGGCTTATTCCTTTTTGCTCTAGCTCTTTCCTCTGCAAAGTGTTTTCTCCTTTGATTTACCAACTCTACCATCCTTTTTGCATAATCTTGAACAGTAAGATCCTTTCCAAGCACACTCTCTCTCAATTCTGCATTTGCTTTAAGCTTTCTGTGTAATGTTGAGCTTCAAATTGAACTTGAGCTCTTCTTTGCTTTTGTTGCTCATTTAATTCTTCTTCTTCTGCAAGTCTTTGTGCTAAGAGAGAATCCAAGTGTACTTGTTTAGCCTTTTCTTCTTTCTCCAAAGTATCCAATCTGATAGCTTCAGCGAGACTAGCTTCCTCCTGTAGAATTTGTTCCTTAGTCTTCTTAGGAGCTTCTTCAATGATCATAGGAGCTTTTCCTTCTCTTTGGCCTTTATCAGGGGAAGGAATGGACTTTTTAATACTGTCAGTACTAACTTGCCCACTAACAGTACTAACTTTAATACTGCCAGTATTAACTCCTTCAGCAGTATTAACTCCTTCAGCATACCCAGTACTAACTTCTTCTTGAAAATCCAAGCTAGTGACAACCTTCTTTCCCTTAGTCTCTTTCCTTCTCTTATACCTCCTTCCCTTATCTATTGACTTTGGCTTTTGAGAAGCAACCCTGAAGAGGGTTTTAGTGTTCTAATGTATGTAGGGCTCTGTGTCTTTAACTTGTTCCTTCCCTGAAGCTTTGACAGTAGTCTGAGAAGGGAGTATCAGGCCCTTGTACCAAAGAATAGAGGTCATCTTGGACTTTTCCTCCCCTGAGTCCTAGATTCTTTCCTCTTCTTGAGTCTGATAAGACCACATTTCTCCTTTTCAAAATACCTTCCAGCTTCTTCACCTTCTTGACCAACTTCACAATAGCACTCCCCATTGTCAGTTTGGTTTGCTTGAGATCCTTTTCCAGACTATCAACTCTTGTCATTAATTGAGGAACTAACTGAAGCAAATCATTCACAATCATCTGTCCTTAGGCATGCTTTTGTGGGGGTGAGGAGTGTTGGTGTGCATGGGATGGTTCCTCAAAAGTGTGCTCCATCGGTTCAGGGTCAGTTCTTCAGGGTAGGTGTGTATTGATGCCAGGATAGGAGTAGTTATAGGTGGTGGAGTCTAGTCTGAGTGGTTATGATGGTAGTGGTTGGATTGGGTCTGGATACATTGTGGTGTGTATTGGGTTGAGATTTTTTTGGAGATTTTTGTTTTTGAGTTGATTGAGATTATGTAGCCACATACAGGATGTTCTTGACCTATATTTTTTTTGTTATTTTTTGTGTATTTTTTTTATATCTAATTGAGAAATAGTAAGTAGAAAGTAAGCATCAATATCAGAGCAAAATAGTAGCAACAAACGCAGGCACATCACATAAGCACGGCAAACAAATGGTTAGGTTACCCTCTCAAACCCCTTTTCTTATTCCAAAAAAATCTTTCTTGGTCAGGGTCACAACCAGATAAAGGGTGTTTGATTTTCCGTTTTTGAATTTACAAAATCAGTTGCAAAAAATGAGGTTTCTCATCAAAAAACGTTGTTTTGCTTTCAAGTTTTTGCCACCATGCCATAAAAATTAGTTTTGGTAAAAAAAATTTTAAACTCTGCCAGTGGAAAAAATAGACAAATCTAAGTAGTAGCAATATTAGCTACCTAAGTGAAATCCCATCCACCACTCTTAGAAGCTGAGACAATGCAAATATGGTGGGGGACCAAAAATCTCCATAGGGGTGTGGAAAAAGCTTTTCCAAAAAGGTAAAAGATTCCGAGTCAGTAGGAGCACTTCCCATATTCCCTCATTCCCCTCAAAAATCTCATTGTTTGGCACCATTTGTAATCCCTGAAGCATTGCTAATTGTAGCTTATTTCCTAATATATGGCTTCAGTGATTGTATTACACAATGGTTTTTATAATGTTTGCGTGTAATTTTAGGTGTCCCATCAGCAAGGAGTGTTGGCAGCAGTAAGTTAGCAGTCGCCAAAACTGTTTGAATATGGGGAATCATAGATTAGTAGGAGTAGTCAGTTAATGCATACCAGGTTTTGGAACCTCGTAGAAAAATCCAACTATCTCTACCAAACCCTTGTAATTTCATCAGGCTTGCGCAAAAAACCCCATATTAATTTGTTTGCTCGCAGTATTTTAATTTGATCCATGAATCGGAATAGTAGTAATAAAGGTAGTGACGTGAATTGAAATTTACTGGGTTTTAGTTTCGAAGTGAGGTTGTAGATGCTGGTAACAAGAGAGTTGAACATTATTCTTTTGTAATAAGAAGATTTTAGTACTTTGCGAAGGAGGGAAGGCAAAAATAGCATTAAAAATGATAAGTATGAAGAGAAATCAAACTTTAAAAAATTATATATAGCTTTATGTTGTTGATCGTACGCAAAAGAGCCGTAAAAATCTGGTAGGTAACATGTTAAAACAGTGTTTAAATGAAAATGTCAATTTTCCCGCAACCAGCATAAACAATAACCTATCCACGTATTAAATTTTTTACACTACCAGATTAACTTTGGTAATACTAGAATTAATTATGTTTACAACTCGAATTAACTCTTTTTCAAACCAGAAGTAAGTATTTACCGAAAGGACTTACAAATCATGGCCTTATCACAGATGTTAATCCTTAAATCCATGTTTCCTGCATAGAATTAGTCTAAACACACAAAGACAAAACATGCTGCATGGTTTGTATAGACAGAATTAACTGAAATTAACTCCGAATTAATACTTCTAATTACTCATGGTTCTTCACGTGGATGATCCTGCATGAATTTGAAAAGAGGAAATTGTTTCTTTAGGGACCCAGGCTCCTTTACAGGCTTGGGTTACCTTGTGGACCTTGCATTCACATTTTTATAAAAGTGAGTCCACTGTCACAATTGGAGTTTTGGTTTAGAGTTCCTTAATTCTAATGCTGAGGTTGCTTAACAACAGGATCCCAATTTCCCTTTACAGCATTGAAATAAGACATTCTGTGCAGTAGTTTTTTGCAAAGGGTCTTCTTCATCGATGAATATATGATTTGGAAAAATGCCCTCTTTTATTAAATTGATTCACCTGTGGTCTTTTAGGACTGAAGCTGTTTGAGTTCTTTACAGGTACTGGTTGTCTAGATCTAAGTATTAACATTAGAACTACCAGTATTAACTCTAGGCCTAACAGGATTAACATTTGTCCTACCAGTATTAATATTAGGCCTAACAGAATTAATGTTTGGCCTACCAGCATTAATATTAGGCCTAACAGAATTAATGTTTGGCCTACCAGCATTAAGTTGTACTGATCTAGGAACAAATTGATTAGCATGATTAACCCTGTTTGCATTAGTTCAATTTGGTTTTGCACTCATTACCAGTATTAATACTCTTTGTTTCTTAAACTCAGTCTCTTCTTGCCATTTTCTTTTCATAATAGTACGCATTCTTTGATCAAATGACTTAATGTAGGCTATCCGACAAACAAAAACATTCTTCTTTGTGAAAAAGTAAAACCTTCCCGCCTGTTCTCTTTATCATAGCATTCCAATTCTTCTGTTAACTGTAGGTGTTTTCTTGGTTTCTTTAATTGTTTGCCTAGGATGTTTTTATGTGTGTGACACAACTAGGTTCAACCCTTTTTTGATTTTTGGGGCAGACACACTTTTCATTTTGTGTTGTAATAGGTTTAGACACATACACTTCTTGAGGTACTCTTGAAATCTCAGATTCAAAATCAACAGAATGTACAGAGGAAGTTCCAATAGATCCTGCACTGTCATTAGATTGACAGGTAGAACATTCACTGGATCTATCATCTGATACACTGGGTTCAGGCTCTTGGGGTCCCTTTTTACCATAAAACAGAAACAAGATCCCATTAATTTCTTCTTGTGGTGTAGGAGTATAATCTTCACTTAAGGGATGTGGAACTCCTTTGAAACTATTAGTCTTTATAAATCTACTGTACAAAGGTTTTCCAACTGAGTCCTCTTTTGTATAATTAAAAACAGAAAAATTCATTTCTTCCTCATAACTTAGAACCTCATCATTTGATTTTATTTCATACCCTAAGCCAATTTTACTACTTGAACTCATGCCAGAATTAATTAATCTCCAAAGATTCTTGGAAGAATCTTTATGATATTAATGTTTTTCAATTTGTTCTTTTCTTTTACAACTTTCATTCCAATTCTCCTATATTTTTTAAGCTTTTCATCTTTTTCATATATTTCATTTACCGAAATGTAAGTGCTTTTCATTTATGAGAAAGTTGCTATTTTTGAAAAAGTAAACAAAGTTGAGCTTTAGTTTCTTAATAGCTTGAGACTAATAGGCAAGTATTTGTTGCTTCTTGATCAACTACTGTTCATTTGTGCATCTCATTGTGTTTTAAGGGTATTGTACGATCAATGCATGTCTTTAGACACAAAAGATACCTCACTCTTGAGCTGATTGCATTAGTGCATTGATTTGTCTCTTCTTCATCTGCTTCAGTATGTTCTCCCCAATTGACAATACCATCATCCATTGTCAGCAAGCCCATCTGATTCTTCTCTTGCTTTCCAGCTTCTTGGTGTTGATAAAATGAGTCTCTCCTCTTTTTTCCATCATGTGTCCCCTTTGCTGTACATTCCCTAGCAAAGTGACCAGTGTTGTGACAATGAAGCATTCAAGCTTCTTTTTGTCAAAACCAACATGTGTTGTTTCCATCCACAACGAACCCTCCTTCCAGTTTTTCTTATAGAATACTTCTTCTCATTAGAATTGCAATCATTGCTATTTGCCAGTTTATGTCCATATCTTCAATGTCCAAGTCATCAATTTGTTCCAGGTCTTCATGAAGCAAGTCCATGTCTTCTGATTGTTTGGCAAAGAGGGAATAAATAACTTCATTTTCAGGAAAAAAAAAAACAAAAAACCAACAAGTTGCTTCTTTTTCAAGAAATATTGGTTGACAGAAGTTAGAAGGGGTGCACATTATGTAGGCCCAGTTAGAAACCAGACTTAACCTTTTTAGTGCTGTCTTTTGTTTTGTGAAACAAAAGCAACATTTTGAGCACTTGAAGATGTTTTTGAGGCACCTTGGATTTCTTGCTAAAAAACCCTAATGTTATTGTACAAATCATCAATAGATAAAGTATCAACATCAGTTCTCATAGTCATTGCCAGATTGGACCATGCTGGGGGCAAAGACCTGAGAAACTTATAATTCGGCATACTTTGTTGAGCTTCAGCACCATGAGCTTCAACTGAGAAAGTAATTGTTGGAAATCTGTCATATCCCTTTTCTAACCTTCTGAACTGGATATTGTAAATGCTTCAAAACTGTTGGGTTTTTGAAACACGCCTTCTGATTTTCTTTTTGAATTTGCAATTACCACCAAACCTCGTTCTGATGGCTTCCCAGTTTCTTTTGCATATCCCATTCATGAAATCTTTCTCATATGTTCCTTGGGAATTGCCATCAATAAGATATTCTTAGCCTTCCTTTCCTTTTCAACAACTTGAATTTCTACAGCAGTTACTGGTGGAAGTATTCGAATAACACCATCCTTTCCAGTTGAAATTATCTTCTTGGAGTTTACATTCTGAATTACCTTCTAAGCATCATTGGTTATGTATCATGTAATGCTCCTTCTCCTTAGCCATATATCATTCTCCTCCTTCTTAAGTATTGGGAGTTTGATATTTGAGATAACAGTTTGTTTGAAGGAAATCACCTGTTTTGTTTTGTTTAGGTGCAGCACAGTGTCTGATGCATCCTTATGGTTTGATTTTCATCATCACTGGATGTTGTGAGAACTCTCATTAGCAGGTTGAGACATTTTGTAAGAATTGTTGGAGGAGTGATTCTGTTTGTGGTTTAGTGATTCTTCTTACTCAGTAACAGGAGCAGTATTATAGAGCATATAAAGTCCCTCTATTGAGCTCTGATACCACTTGTAGGTCCTTTGTATTGGATCTATATAGCCTTTGTAAGACAATAGTTAACTTGAATAAATCCAAATCAACTATGTGAGAGACACTAACTATGAATATCAAGTGTTAATGCGGAATCTTAACACAAGAATTAAGAAGAATATAATACTAACTTTGCTATTTGATTTTATTAAGCTTCAATGATTCTATTCGATATATTGCTATTTATTTCTCTATGCCGTAGGGTTCCTTTTATACACCAAGGAAACCTAGAGGCTCTTTACAACGTGTTGAAAGGATATGCATATCCTTTCCTAAGAGA
The DNA here is from genome assembly GCA_026074375.1 of Tanacetum coccineum. Taxonomy (NCBI): domain Eukaryota; kingdom Viridiplantae; phylum Streptophyta; class Magnoliopsida; order Asterales; family Asteraceae; genus Tanacetum; species Tanacetum coccineum. Next base: position 22,789 of record BQNB010060244.1, read on the forward strand.
TCTCCTAAATTCTTTAAGATAACTATTATCACTATTCTGTTACATAAACAGACTTAACTACATACGACCAGTACTAACTATAGTACTGTCACTCTACCAGTACTAACTATAGTACTGCCAGACTTAACTTAGTACTGCCAGACTTAACTTAGTACTGCCAGAACTAACTAATACTACCAGACTTAACTGTTATACTACCAGTATTAAGTCTTTTACAATCTATTTCCCAACACATTCAAGGCACAATTCAAATGAGATTTGAGAGGAGAATGCATGTATTGACCAATATAATGAGTAGAATATGCAATATCAAGTCTAGTATGAGTGAGATAGATCAATTTACAAAGTAGTTTTTGATACCCAGTAATATTATCAAGTAAAAGGTCTACATTAGTAGGAATATAAGAAAGCATATAATATGGTTCCATTAGAGTGGAAATATGTTTACATCCCAACAACCCATATTCCTTAAGTAATTCAAGACAATACTTTCTTTAAGAAAGACAGATATCATATGAGTATTAATCACTTCAATCCCAAGAAAATATTTAAGACTTCCCTAGTCTTTGATGTTAAATTTAGATTTCAAGAACACTTTAAACTGTTCAATTTCATTCACATAATTTCCGGTAACAATAATATCATCAACATATACCAGAAGTGCAATAAACTTGTTATTTTTAGATTTAGTAACAAGGCGGATATAATTTTATTTTTCGGATCTCCATTTTTGATCATTTACAGACTGAATAAAACCATTTTATTTAAGAATACTAACAAGTTTCTCATTCCACTTTCTAGGAGCTTGCTTAAGTCCATAAAGGGACTTCACAAGCTTATAGACTTTATTCTTCTTCCCTTTATCTAGAAAATCCTTGAGGAATTGTCATATAGACATCCTCTTCTAAATCTCCATAGAGAAAAACATTACTCACATCAAGTTGAAAAAGAGGCCATTTATTTTTAACGGATAAAGCAATAAGACATCTAACAGTTCACATCTTTACAATAGGAGAAAATATTTCATGAAAGTCAATTCCTTCTCTTTGATTAAAGCCCTTAGCAACTAATCTTGCCTTATATCTTTTAATTTCACCATTAGCTTTATACTTAATCTTAAATATCCTGTTAGGAATAAAAAATGTCAATTATTAAGATAATGAGTGGTCTTGATTATAGTTTTAGTTTTATTCTAGTTTGACTTTTATTAATAATGTAACAATACTTAATGGGATAAGTAATTAAAATTAGCCCATTAAGCATACTTAGTTAGAAGTTTAAGGGAATAAGATAGTGTTAGTCAAACACTATGAATACCTTCCCTTACTATAAGAGAAGATAAGTAAGTGAAAACAAAACACAGACACTCCTCTCTTGTATTCTCTAATATTTTCTTAATATATTTTTTTGGGTAAATGGTTTATACCCGATGAATGAATTAAATAAATATGAAATTGAGTACACGAAGAGTAGCTATGAATACTCTCTTAGAAAATAAACAAACACATGACTTGAATATACTCAAGCCATGAACAGCCAACCCACGATAAGACATCAAAAAATATTACATAAACAAAATTTCATGTCTACTATTAGTGTCACCACAAGAAATCTTCCAAGTTTGCATCAACTTGGTGACTGCGTATTCCTCTTGAACCTAATCGAAGCTAGCTTTAAGCGAACCGTGACCAATACAATTCTCGCAACATCCTCATACTTCTTGGTTGGCTTACTATGCACTCTATTGTTACATTCATGCCATTTAAAATAAGAACTCGCTGCAAGTAAAAGACGACCCACAAAACTAGCTACCTGGTTACTCTTCGAAATAGGTGGTAACCAATCCAGTACATCGTTCCAAATAGGAGAGACATTTGGAATATTGACAAGGTGTCATTTTATACACTATTTCAGGGTCATTTAACCCTTATAATCATGCAAATATGCCCAGATTATGTGCTTAATCATTTGTTTTCAGGTTTTTAGCACTTGGATGGTTTTGGAGGAAATACACGTGACTTGGGCTCATTTGGAGAAGAAACGAACAAGACTACGGACCTACACTAAATCTCTTAAAGAATTGTGCATACAAAGCGTGGAGACGGCGTCACAAGCATAAAGCGATGCCGTCGTGATCTATCTAGCGACGACGTCAGAAAAATGACGACGGCGTAAGGATGTAACCGACTTAAGTTAGACCTAGAAGATTTTATTTTGTGATGGCGTCGCGACTACAACTGGACGCCGTCGCGACGATTTCTCTATATATACAAAACCGAATTTAGGGTTCAAGTATGTAACTTTGTATAACTTTTGGGGAGCTGAACCCTAAATATTTTGTCAGCTTTTAGGCTGTTTTTAGGGCTTAAAAACCCTATTGTAACTAACCTTAATCCATGTTATAATCAAGTAAGATTATTTATCTTTAATCATTCAATATGTCTATGTGTTGTTTGATTAATCTATGTTCTTGCTTTCTTTATAACATGTTAGGCTAAATCCTCCTTAGTATTTACTTATGATTGCATGACGAATGAAAGAAATTGATTGTAGGTCCCTTTTTCTGTTGCTTCTTGTGATTAATGTGCACGTTAGCCTTTAGAAACTAGCCATATGATATTAAATTGGCATAGGGATGAGCACGGTACCGAACCGGTACCGAACCCGTACCGATTTGGTGGTACCGATTTTTTTCCGAAGCAAAATTGTGGTACGGTACCGCTAACCGAACGTGGATTCGGGTACGGTACGGTACCTTTGTGCCGGGAAATCGATGGTTTTTCCCGTTTTTTTCGGTAATTTCCCGAGTTGGTACCGGTCCCGTACCGAATTAGTGGTCCCGATTTTTTTTTAACTCGAATCATGGTACCGGTCCCGTACCGTATACCGGGATTCGGTACCGTTTCGGTACGGAACCGGTAGGGTTCCGGTTCGGTACCGGGATTCGGGTCTATATGCTCATCCCTAAATTGGCATAAACGTCTAGGGAGATGAGAGATGTGTAGAAAGGATACCATCTGGTAACAGTCTTCATACTACCTTACCCCCAATATGGTTGATCCCTCTTAATAAATTTTAATTGCATTTAATATACTCTTAGGGGCCTTGTAATAGTCTTCATACTACCTTACTTGTGCGTTGCCTTAACGGAATATTAAATAGACGACGGGTTCGTGTAATTCGTTCATGACTTAGGAAATACTTACACAGATCATCACGAGTGTGACAAGGCAACATGATTAGGAGAAGCAATCTAATGAGTAATGCATGATTAAATAAATACACTATCTTATCATAAAGTTATCACCAGTAGTATATATTATATTTAGTTTAATTAATTAGTTAATCAACCAACCTCTTAAACTATTAATTTTATCTGCTTTTCATAAAATATAAAAATACAAAAAGAATCTCCTTTCAATCCCGTAGATCTTGGCTAAGCCCTGTTCGAGCCTTCCCAACATATTCCCCTAGAGAACGATAACAACCCAGAAGTCTGGCCTTATACTTACGTACAATGATTAGGAATTGCCTAGGGATTGTAAAAACTTATTGTTGAAGTCTAACGACAACCGCATCAAGTTTTTGGCGCCGCTGCGTGGGGAATAGTTAGGTTTCAAACTTACTTTAGATTAGTTCTACTCGCTTGAATCCTTTCAAGTGAGATTTTATTTCCGTTATATTATATTTCTTGTAGTCTATCTTTTCTTCGTGTTATTTGTTTCGTAAATCATTCTCATCAACAATCATGGGAGACGCGAATCCTATGCGTACTCTTAGAGATTACCCCAGACCTAGCCACGAGGGCTATAGGAACACGATTGAATACTCCGAATGGGTAACAATTGTGGTACCTCTTCGATCCGACACCTTCTGGTTGGTGCAAAACGGATGCTCCTTCCACGGACTTCGGTCTGAGGATCCAAACCAACACCTCAAGGATTTCTTAAAACTTATGGACTCACTTGACCTTGATGGTAAAAATAGGGAAAGAACGCGCCTGTGTTTTTTTCAATTTTCCCTTTGCGATCAAGCTAGCAATTGGCTTGAACGTCTTTCAGCAGGATCCATCTCCACATGGGAGGATCTTACTACTCGTGTTCTTTGCTAAATTCTTTCCACCGGGAAGGACTGCAAAACGATATCCTTATGTTCCAACAACTCAAGGAAGTACCTTTTAGAAGCATGGATCATTTCATGGAACTTTCTCTAAAATGTCCTCTATGGCATCGATCGTTGGATTTAAATTCAAATTTTCTATAATCATGTCTCCTTTCATCTTAAGTGCGAGATTGACCGTGCTGCCAATGGCAAAATCCGCAATAAGAGCACCGACGAATCTTGGGAAATCATTAAAACCTCGCCCTCTATGACCATGAGGGCTGGAATGACTCAAAGAACTTCGTCAAACCGGTCAAGGCTATCTCTACACCTCAAAACACCTCAAAAACACCTGCGACTCCTTGAGCTCGAAGACCAGATTAATTTCTTATTAAAGAGGTTACGACCGACACCAGACAAAGCTCACACCACACCCCTAACGCATATGTGGTCACAGCTCCTAACATTTTTTATTCAAACCCCTCACTGTCAAAACTCCAAAATGGGCACCAAAGATTGAAATAACTTCACTTTTCATGACTTACCGGTCAAAAACCCTCAGCCTAGGGTTAGGAACCAGTTTCGAGGTCAAGTTCGGGGATTACTATGGCAGCACACACTGAAAAAATTAGTCATATTATGCTTAATTATTATGCCCTCTCTCTCTAGTTTCCACCCAAGCTCTCTCTCTCTCTTTCTAAAACTCTAGATTATACTTGTGTGTGATTGATATTGTATTACTTACAATTTGTATCAAGAACCATGGGATGATCTAGTGGTGTTTGTGTGTGTTTTTTCATTCAAAATTTTTGTCATGTTTTATCTTGTGAGAATAGGACACAAAATGATTTAAAATTCAAGTTTTTGTGGTTAAAAACTATAAAGTTTGGAATTTTATCAAAGATATACTGACATAAAACCTAGATTTGCAAAAGAAACGGGTCAAAAACATCAAAAAGTATGTTATTTATAAAAAAATTCGTGATTTATTATTCTCGAAAAACTTGCGAGTTTTGTACTGGAAACCTGCGAGAATCATTGTCTTGCGAATTTGACATCGTGCGAAAACCAATACCCTAGTTTTGCGACTTTAAATTCCTACGAGAATAGTATCCAGTGAGAATAGGATCCCTGTAATTTTGAAAATTGATTAATATCTAATAACATACTTAATGAGGGAAAGAGAGGTATTTCTAGAGAGAGAGTGGTTGGATGAACACTTTAGAGAGAGAAAGTAAACATGAAAGGAAAATGCATTAAGTGTATATGTAAAATGAACAACCAACACCCTTTTCATAGCATGGGCTTTCCATGGGCCTTGGGCTTACTAGCCTACTTAAGTTCCAAAAATAACTAAACGAGCTATCTAATGATATCTATGGAAGTGACCGACACTTTCGTGTTCCTAACAATCTCCCCCTAAGGGAGGTCACTCCATTTTACAAAAACTTAAACCTAGCATACTATGAAGGTCTTCGTTCTTGTGCTCGCAGACTTCTTTTTCTTTTCCATTTCTTGTGAATATGGCGTAGTGATCATTGACTTTAGGCTTTGACTTGTATGTAACTATGTGATCTTGAGCATCTTGAGATCATCAACCAAGCATAATCTCTTTTCGCCATCTTGTAAACTTTGCCATCTTGTGAACTTGTGACTTTTGGACCGACATGCTCATACCTTTCTTGATTTGTCAACTTGAAAAGCTTTAATATTGCATCTTTCTTGAAGTTCTTTAACTTTAACACTTCGTCACTTCAAGAAGGACGTACGGTATCAGAGTAGCGGAAGTCTTGAAACATGTACTTGAGCTTTCATGATGTCTTTATATTTGTCGGTCGGGTATGAGCATGTGGTTATGAATCTTTGAGACAGCTGGAATCAGGTACCTTCACCTCCATCTTTAAGTATCATGCATTAAAACAGTTAGCAATAAAGCGGGGGGACGAATATGGCTTTGTCATTCGCCCGTGTTTGGTTGGAGTAACCTTCGAATCCGTGAGGATCGACCTGTGATCAGGTAGATTCAATTTAAGAAGAATCTCCTTGACAGGATTTCCAGCTGAAGTATCGAATCTTTCTAACACATATGTATTAGATTCATCAAACTCAGCATGTTCTCATTACCGGAACGTCTCAAAGCAGACAACACGATAAGAGTGAACCAGTGAGTTACTGTCTCACCGATTGAATAGAAAAATCAATTTGAAAATCAATCGACGTGTCACTTGCTAAAGTGGTTTTGTGACACATCGAGAGTGTTAATCATTTCAAAAATTCATCATCAACCGTCAATTCATTTACTGGAACAAGTTTGATTCATTTTAGAATCGCACCATCGTTTCTTTCTAGTTGTCACAAGTTTGATTCATTTGAATCGCACAAGTCACCTACCAAGAGCTTGTTTGATGTTGGCTCAAGCAGGATTTCCATCGTCATTGTGAATACTTTAGTATCACTCTGATGTTCTGGCAAAATCACAAGGATAATGCGTAGGACTCTTAGGTTATTACTTGTTTTCAGAGTGTGTGAACAACAAATATATTTCAAGTTAGTATCACTCTGATGTTCTGGCAAAATCACAAGGATAAGGCTGGAGCACACTGCCACCTTTTCAATACCAACTAACTTGGAGTGAGAAAGTTGATAGAAATGCATGTAATCTCTGTGAGAAAAGAAACATAAATCTTTTGAGAGATTTTGAATGGCTAGGGAGGGTTGTGCATTACATCATGGGTCTATGATGTCAGTCTTCAATGTCAGCAATCATCTTTGTGATTCTTAACAGCAGATGTATTGACCCGGTTTCTGCCTAAGTGTAAGGAGGGCTTCTTTCTTTTCACCCTTTATCTTAACTTTTCTTTTTAATTCTTCAACCCCTTCAGCGCTTACCGAGACTTCATAACTAGTACCTTGTTGGGTTTGTTCCAGTACTAGCTCCATCTCAGTCGGCACTTTTCCCTTATTCTCACTTTTACTCCTTTTTTCATACCTAAGGACTACTACACTATCTAGTGGAATATCCCTGGGTAGATCCCTCCGGTTCTGGCTGGATCATGGGAATGAATACCTAAACTTAACCACCTTATAACTCCAATACAGTAAATTAAATGGTCGGTCTTTGGTACTTCCACATTTCAGCCAACACGTAACCATTTGCTCCCCCTTCATATGTGCATCGATTAATCGAAAGAGTTTAGCACATATATGGGATAGCGTACACTAGAGATCTTAAAATTCACATCTTTAGCCATATATTTTAATCACATTTTCTCCCCTTATCAAAAATATTAAATCTCTTGATATTTTGGATATCAATTGATTCAAATATAACTGCTTTTGGGGAAAAAATGTCCAATTATTAACAAGCCGTATTAGGAACATTTTTAATGCTCCCCCTCAAATTATGAGGGAATTATATGGTGTTTGAGTATGTTAATTTGAAATTTTTTGAATTTACTAAGAAATTCTTGAAAATTCATACTCAAACACTATATATGCCTAATTTTTAAGTCTACACTACACATTTATATATTCACAAGATTATTTGTACGAGGGATTGACACTGAATGATGAGTACTTCATATGATTCGATTCATATGGTTCTTTGTAGCAGCCGTAGGTCTTCCCCGTAGTCTCTCTTAAAAAGTTGTCTTAGCTTCCCCCTAAATCAGCAATCCTTTCTTGAGTAGATTCAAAACTTTCTTGCAAGCCGCCTCAAGCAGTCTTGACGTAAAAAGCCCAAATATCCAAAGTACACAATTAATTCGAAACCGTAACACCAAAGTTAATTAAGTCTCGGATGTCCGTATTTCTCCATACATGATGGTGATGATATAACTTGAAACACCAAAGTCAACTAAGTATCAGATGTCACAATTATTCCCTCTAAGTAGTCGAAATGAAAACACCTAAGTCAACTAAGACCCAAATGTACTCATTTCTTTCTGCAGAATACTGACTTTTCTTAAGGAATCATCATACTTATCAAACCTATGTGTACAACTTTTGTCAACTAATTCTACTCCCTTTTAAAAAATAAGCTTAGTGATTAACCGTTTGAGGAAGCATTTATTGAATTAGTAACCAATCTTCTCACGTTTAGAATAAATCTTCTTACAACACCTCCTCCTAGTATCTTAAATGATGCATACTTGAAATCATAAGATATCTCTTCCCCTATGTAGTTGAAATAGTGCACCCAAAAGTAACAAGTTAAACACTGATTTTCTCTGCGGTTAGACATTTGTCTTCCCGGAATGGCCTAAAATAAGAATAGGGTATGAATTCTATCACGTGTACTCATTATCTTTCTTGATATCTATTCCTCCCCCCTTCCTGGTTTCGATACCTCAAAATCAGCAAAACCTAGTACGCACATATACTTGAGATCGTGTTCGAAGAATTGATAAGTTTAAATCTATTCCGTGAGAATCAACTTCAAGGCATTTAAAACTATGAAAGTATTTCCAAGCATTCCTAAGTCTTTTACAAACTATAAGGTGTTGGAAATATTGATCGTCTGTAGTTTAAAGCCTGAATTTACTAAGTCTCAAAGTGAAAATAAGTCCCTAAAGTTTAAAACATATGACATCTAAAGCCCTTGTAGTTAATATAAATTAACTCCCCTTTAAATTGGTATCCGTCATTATCAAAAACTTTATCCGTTTATTCCGTGACTTATTTTGTAAGACCGTTTTAAAAGATTATTTGTTGACACATTCTCCCTCTCAAATAATGACCTGTTTTCTATTTAAAGAGTTGTTGTCATTGTTTGAGTGGTCGAATTGTTTTTAAAAATCATTTTGTGATTACTAAAAAACATTGATTCATTGTGAAGACAACTTTTTACCAATAAAAAATAAGATTTCTCTTATTTTAACAAATAAATGCACTGAAACGTACACTTATTTGATATAGGAAGCACGGGTTGTGTTGCAAAGTAAACACAAGCCTTTGCATGGTCATAAAGTAGACCATGCCCGAGAATAAATTCCCGTTGAGAGGTCAAGCTTTCTTTTTGAAATACTTTCCTTTAAGATGATGACTAGGTTGCTATCTGAAATAATAGCAAGCCATTTTTGGCATGTTTTGAAAACTTTTGAACTTCTGCTCGAACTTCATTTACAGCCTCGTATCATTATTAAATGACATTTCTAAGACCGTAAATGTTATCGATTTTCAAAAGACATGCCATTATTACCTCTTATTTATATTTTTCTTATTTTTTAATTTTTTTATTTGGTTTTAAGGGTTTTATATTTTTGTATTTCGTTTTTATAAAGGTTTTAGAAAATGAAAAATCTTTTTGGTTTTTATGGTTTTTAATATATATACATATTATATACAGGATATTTGAATAGGTATTACCACTATTCTTCAGCTTCATCTGCCAATTGTTTCAGGGTCTCTGGCGTAAAACTTCGCATTCCTAGCTTGTTGATAAGAAATTCAATTCTTTCTCTGCCAAGGGCTTTAGTGAAGATGTCCGCTAGCTGATACTTCATATTGACAAAGTAAAGCTCTACTACTCCGTTCTTAACTTACTCTTTTATGAAGTAGAATCTGATGTCAATATGTTTTGATCGAAAATGTTGAACATTGTAGCAGCATAAGGCAATAGCGCTTTTGTTATCACAGTACATTGGGATTTTATTGAATCCAAGGCCATAGTCGGTAAGCTATGATCTCATCCAAAGGACTTGAGCACAACAGCCAGACAAGGCTATATATTCAGCTTCCGTACTAGATATCGCAACGCTTTTCTGCCTTTTTGATGACCAGCTAACAAGTCTGTCTCCTAATAATTGCATACTTCTAGATGTACTTCGTCTAGTATCTTGGCGACCCGCATGATCAATATATGCATAAGCTGTTAGAGCAATAGAAGAATCCTTTGGATACCAGAGTCCCCTATTAACGGTTCCTCTTAGGTATTTAAAGATTCTTTTTATAGCATGTAAGTGCTTTTCGGTAGGCTTTGCCTGATACCGGGCATACATTCATACATCAAATGTTAGGTCTGGTTTATTGGCTGTAAGATACATAAGGGTGCCAACCATTCCATGATAATGTGTAGGGTCAACGACTTTCCCTTGTGGATCTTCATCCAGTTTGGATTTCTCCACCATGGGAGTATCCACGGGGTCACTAGATTCCATACCATATTTTTTAAAGATTCAAGAGCATATTTTGACTGATTAAGAAAGATTCCTTTGGGGCTTTGAGAAATTTGTATTCCTAGAAAGAATGATATTTTTCCCATCATTGACATCTTAAACTTTGAACACATTAGTTTTGAAAATTGGTCACATAGTTCAGGTGTAGTAGAAGCAAAGATTATATCATCAACATAAATTTGTACTAGGAGAATATCTTTGCCTTGTCTTCTAATAAACAATGTGAGATCTACGGTTCCTTTAGAGAATTCCTGAGAGAGTAGAAACTTCAAAAATAGATCGTACCATGCGCGAGGAGCTTGTTTCAACCCATAGAGAGCCTTCTTAAGCTTGTACACATGATTCAGATTGTCTTGATCTACAAACCTGTCCAGTTGGCTGACATAAACTTCTTCGCGCAGAATGCCATTCAAGAATGCCGTCTTTACATTCATTTGGTAGACTATCATATTCATGTGAGCAGCAAATGCGAGAAATATTTGAATAGAATCAAGTCTAGCCACTAGAGAAAAAGATTCTTCAAAATCAATTCCCTCTTCTTGACGGTAACCACGTGCAACTAATCAAGCCTTGTTCTTTAGAATTCCTCCT
>BQNB010060245.1:0-37002 GCA_026074375.1 Tanacetum coccineum
CTAAGATGTGTTTTTGTGTCAGTATACAGTTTTTAGAGTTTGTGTCAAATTTTGAAACCCTTAGAACAAACTCATCATAACTGACATGAACTATGTCCCTCACTAATTGAGGGGGAGCATGAATATGTTCCATTACCGGCTTGTATAAATCAGATAAATTTTCTCCTAAATTTTTCTAACTTAAATCAATTGAGATCTAAAATCTCAACGGGTTTGAAATTTTTGATCGGGGGAGAGAATGTGATTTAAATATGAAAATATGATAAAAATGTGATCTTTTGGACTCAAGAGTATGCTCTCCCATATGTGCTAAACTCTTTCGAATATCGATGCACATATTGAGGGGGGCGAATGGTGTATGATGGCAATTGTGGAAATACCAAAGACCGACCATGTATTTACTTTATCGGAGTTATAAGGATGGTATGGTTAGGTACTAGTTCCCACGATCCTGCCAGAGCCAGAGGGATCTACCCAGGGACAATCCACTAGTTAGTGTAGAAGTCCTTAGGTATGATGCAAAAAAGGAGTAAAGTGAGAAAAAGGGAAGAGTGCCGACTGAGATGGAGCTAGTACTGGAATAAACCCAACAAGGTACTAGTAATGAAGTCTCGGTAAGCACTGAAGGGGTTGAAGAATGAAAAAGAAATGTTAAGATAAAGGGTGAAAAGAAAGCAGCCCTCCTTAACCTTTAGGCAGAAACTGGGTCAATTCATATGCTGTCAGAATCACGTGGTTGATTACTGACATTGAAGACAAGTATCATGGACCCAGTGATACACTACACAACCCTCCCTAGCCACTCAAGGTCTTTCAAAAGACTCTTGTTTCATTCTCACAGAGTTTCACTCATTACTATCGACCTTCTCACTTCGAGTTGGTTGATATTGAAAAGGTGGCAGTCTGCCCCAGCCTCCGACCACTAAAATCATAGCGCACTATTGATTCTAGAGCCATGAGATCATCTATAAATCTCGCTAGGACACTAACTCATAATATATTTGTTCTTCACACAATGTGAAAACAAGTAATGCTTTAAGAGTCCTACGCATTATCCTCGTGGTAATGCTAAAACATCTGAGTGATACGAAAGTACTCACAATGAAGATGGAAATCCTTCTAGAGCCAACATTAAACAAGCTCTTGGTAGGTGACATGTGAGATCCTCCTAAGGATCAAACTTGTGACAACTGGACATCGAATCGGTCCAGACTTTTGAATTGATGACTGACGAAGTTTGATAAATCTTAACACTCTCGATGTGTCACAAAATCAATTTCTCAAGTGACACGTCGATTGATTTTCAAATCAATTTTCCTCTTCAATCGGTAAGATAGTAACTAACCGATTCACTCTTGTCATGCTGTCTGCTTTGAGACATTCCGACTAAGAGAATAGACAAGTCAGGTGATTCTGATGTTTATACATTGGAAGATCCGACACTCATGCTGGAAATCCTATCAAGGAGATTCTTCTTAAGATTGAATCTACATGATCACAGGTCGGTCCTCACGGATTCGAAGGTTACTTCAACCAAACACGGGCGAATGACAAAGCCATATTTGCCTCTCAACTTTATTGCTAACTGTTTTAGTGCAGGTACATATAAAGATGGAGGTGGTGTCAACCTGTTCCAGCAGAGTCAAGTTCATTGCCACATGCACATACTCAAAACTCAATGACCTTATAACATTAAGAGAGAATGACCTAAAGCTTCCGCACCACTGAATATCCAACTTCTTGTCCGAAGCATGTTAATTTAATGAAGTATATTGATGAAGTAAACAGCAATAGTCAAATTTTCAGAATTGCAACAAGTATGAGCAATGTCGTCCCAAAAGTACAAGCATCTGCAAGATGGCAAAAGATCAACAAGAATGATGATTAGAGAATTACTCTTTGGCTGATGGATCTCAAGAAAGCTCAAGATCACCATTCAAAACAAGCCTAAAGGAACAAGCGCGTGCTTAAAGATAAAAGAATCACTACTCGCACATGTACAAAGTGATCAATGAATGAAGAATCAAAGATTACGAGCTAAAGTCTAAAGTCCAAGACACATAATGCTAGGATTCGAATTGTATTTTCTAGGATGACCTCCCTTAGGGGGAGATTGTTAGGATCATGAAAAAGAATCGGTCACCCCGTGTTATGTCTAGCATAGGTTAGCTCGTAGTCTTAATATTTATCGTTTAGTTACCGTATGACTTATGGCGTTGGGCTGGGTCTTTACCCACATGTTAGCCCACTCCATAGCCCACTTAAGGCACTAATAACTCATGTATTTAAACCCCCTCTCAGCCATGGAGAGGGGTTGGTTGTTCATTGTATTACAAACACACACTAAGTGATTTTCTCTCACTAGAACTTCCTATTTTCTCTCTCTAGAATCGGCCAACCATCATTCCTAGGCTTGTGTTATGATATCCAATATCCTACACAAGCAACTAAGAATGTGTGCACAAAGTGATGAAGATGATTATGCATGTATGATCATGTAATGAGAGATATGAATTAGAGTATGATAAGAGCACAAATTAACTTGATAAAGATATCGATCTTTATTGACCTACACAATTCCAAACGGGTTAGTTTTAAGTCAAATGAAAGAAAAAAAGAATATCATTTTACAACATGATAGTTCAAACATTTATACTAACAAATACGAATGAAACTTATTCAAGTATTATTACACGAAAGAGTTAACAAGTAGACATATAGATAGATATATATGCAATCAAAACACGTTTGCAAATAGACACAAAAATAGGAATACTCTTAAGCTAAGCGAAGAAGAGGACATATGTTGCAAATAGCTTACATGTTCAAAAAAATTGGATGATTCTATGAGTTTTAAAAGGACTTAAGAGCTAGATAAGTCAAAACTAACTATTGGGCGACCTTACTACAAGTATAAATAACCTAATTAAAGAGATGAATGCAAAAGTTAACTACCTCAAATGGAAAAAATGCCTACTGTAGAACCGGCATGGACAGTTTCATCTGCTCAATGGAACCGGCTTTGCTACATATAGAACCGGCCCCTGCAGACATGTTCCCTCAAATCTTAAAAAGATCTACAAACTTGCATGTTCTCAAAATGCTTTTCAAAGTGACGCCTGCACTTTTTTTGCTTGAGATAGTGATTAAATAGATTTTCTTAATAATGCAAAAGGCTTATGGAAAATATCCAACGCTTAGATCCTATGATTTTCTACTATCCCAAACGCTCCTAATTCTAGATGGGAATGACAATCAAGAAGCATGAGTTGCATAAAAACCAACCAAAAACATAAATGATTCAGTTTACAAGCAAGCATTTAAGAATTCAAACATAAACGATATAAGAAATAAAAACATTCATACAAGAACATGTTCCAAATAGTTCAACCAAACACAAGTTTAATGAAAGAGATGATTTAGATTAGTAAATCGATTACACTAACAATGACGTGAAATATTAAGAATAAAGGAAACAAATAGGCACAGATCCAAAGATGGTGTTTTAGATAATGAAGATGTGATGAACTTGCTTTAAAATAAAATCATAGATTTCTATATGAATACCAAGAATACTTTGACATAACATAAGTACACAAGAAGCAAATAAATTATGTAGCAATGTCAAATAAGGAACAAGATGAAAAGATTATGCAAACCATGTTTTTTAGCATGTATAAAATTTAACAGCATACGATAGAAATAAGAAATGCCAACAAGGAATAAGAAACACCAACCAAACATAGACATATCCATATCAAAATCATCATGTATCAAAATGACAAATTACGAGATCATACAAGACATATTATAAAGACAAAATACGTCAAATAAACATCCATACAAGTCATGTTTAAGCCTTAACATTTAGTAACACGAATACAAGCATTAAAGCATTTAAAAATGAAACAAAACCTTTCCTAAGGATTACACATTTTTCAATTAATTGAATAGTTATCAAATACTAAGATAACGACAAGGCAAATAATCAAACAAGAACATATAATCAGCACATGTATATGCAAAGCAAGATGTCATGATAGATTAACGAAGGAAATATCATATTTACAACTTTTATGGAAAACATAACATTAGTGGTGTTTGGGAGATGGAGAACAAGTTGGTGAACTAGTGGTTATAGAGGATTGACAAGGATGAAATGGCAATATCAAAATGTGTAGATAATTTTAACGAAGTATTTTTGAAATGCTCCTTTTTCAACAAGACCAAAAATATTTAACACATTTGGCAGAAATGCCATGACCAAAAATTGACCTTTTGTTATTGTCGCAGAAGTTGACAATAATTTATTACAAATCCTTTGAGAATATCTTTACATGAAACTATACTCAATTATCTTTAAAATGGCGAGTGACACAATTTTTAATTCCATACGATTGATTTTATACAAAATTCCTAGAATGACCCATTTTCAACAAAACTTGTTGTTTCAATCTTATACATGGTTAAAATGACCGAAACTCGACTTGTGGGTGTATGTCTAGATCATTGACAAACATGAAAACATCAGATATTTATTTCTTAAAATATATAATTAAATATCAAAGACACACTTAGTCTAAATGAACCGCGAAACCGTTCTTTATGAGTTTTGTCCAACACTATTTTGACGCCGTTTTTTAAAACACAAGAACATAATAACTTATTACTTTGACCCACTTTGAAAAATACTTTTAAAACTACAACAAGACATCATTACACTTCATCTTTACTTGAGTATTTTGGATGAAACATTCAAGTTGCCAATCCCACTTTGATGTGCTTAAATTTTATGACAATATTTGTCAAAACACTTATCTAGCATACTTAGTTCTTATTCTCAAGGTTTTATTAAGATATTGAGATTATGCGAGAAGTTGAAATAGCAAATACAAAGAAATATATGTATAGCTATATGAGGAGCACGAGGCATAGCAAAAGCTCCATTGAGCAAAAACATGAAATCGACAAATAGTCTGGTAAACAAGTACTTATGTTCCAAAAACAAGAAAACAAAAATGCAAGATGTAAACAAGGGAAAAAAGTAGCCATATAGCATATCACACATTATAATCATTATTTCTACTAATATGAGTTATCGAAGCATTTA
Source organism: Tanacetum coccineum (assembly GCA_026074375.1). NCBI lineage: Eukaryota > Viridiplantae > Streptophyta > Magnoliopsida > Asterales > Asteraceae > Tanacetum > Tanacetum coccineum. The sequence continues at coordinate 5,111 of BQNB010060245.1, forward strand.
CGTAAATGCTTTTTAGACAAAGCTAGGAGTTATCCCAAACACTCCTTTTAGAATCGTATAAACATCTTTAAGAGCCTAAACTGACAAACGAATGAATGAAAGACATGATAAGGAAGGCACATATATTTCATAAATAAACAAGCTTAAATATGATGAGAAATAAGCATATAATCACGATATATAAACAATCCAAAGAAAAGCAACTAGACATTTAACATATCATTCGAAAAAATTCTTTTTGCCTTGTGTTGAATAAGACGATGTATACCAAGCTTGATTAATGGCCAAAATACTTTAATTTAAAGAAGGATGTATCAATGTTCAAAGAATACAAACTAAAAGTGCCAGACTCAAAAGTTTGAGTTTCTATGTTAATACGAAACTTGAAAATTTGGACACTTTGTAGTATTTTGCAAATTCGACCTACTTAAACTTATAATCAGTACCTCTAACCAATTTTATTAGAAACTAGACTAAATTCTCTTCGAAACGTTAGGTGGCACGACTCGTACGGCCTTACGGTTAGTATTTTACGGGCCTTTAAAGTTGATTAAAAATTTGAAAACTTTCTGTAGAACCGGGTCCGCCGGTTCCTTTTCAAAAGGAAACCAGCTTTGTTAAGAAACGAAACCGGGGGTCTGGATGAATTTTCTAAAACGCATAATTAGACCCGACGAAAAGGTTTAAAACTTGGTAGGCTTTAAGGTAAACTTATATAACAAATTTTAGTCATTATTCAAGCTTGTATACGAAAGATATTCAACAGTCAAAACTTCTAAGAATAAAATAACGACATACTCTTCATATTAAGTCCTACTTTTTAGATATTTTAATACATGGATCGTACTCGGTTTTGAAAACTAATTGTTTTGAAAACAAGAGTCACGTGGCTCTGATACCAATTATGAAAAACATAGAGGGGGGGGGGGTGAATACATTTTCGATTTAAATCTTAAAACTTTTACATCAAATACCCGATCAATCATGACTTAATATGAAAAGTACCAAATATAGTCTATGACTATATGAACAATGGAAAACATAGTATAAGCACGTAGTCACAACACAAGCATAAACATCAAGCTACAACACAAGCATAATTATAAAGTAAAGAGATGATGATATGTAAAAGAGAAAGCAAACCGAACACGATGATTTATAGTGGTTCGGTCACGAAGGCTCCTCTCCGCCATACTTCACTCCCCGAGTACCCCACTCGAGAGTTACTTCACTAGACCAACAAGCTCCCTTCTTGGTGGAGAAAACCTTACACAAAGTTTATTACACTTTATCCGGTACTAAGCTAAATACCGAGTCCTAACACCGGTAGAACCAACCCATCATCGCTTACACTTTATCCGGTACAAAGCTAAATTCCGGGTTCTTACACATAGGGTAGAACCAACCCAAACCCGTTATGTTTTATGGCCCAACATAGCAAACCTTGGGTTTTGTGGCACAAACATATAAACCGTCTAATCTAATTAATGATACAAGATAATGATGTTATTACAATGATGATCCAAGACAATGTGTCTAATGGATTTGAATGCCTAATCTAGATGAACTCCCATTGATAGGAAGCCTTGAAATGAATGAAGGTGATGAGATCTCTAATTTTGTAGATCTTCATATGCATATGCTTTGTGTTGGATGTAAATGGCAAGATCTCTAAGGCTTGCTTTGGTGGATCATCATAGAAGTATTCTTACAACAAAATGAATGTTGGAGCATTATGATCATATGTAAATGAAAGTGGTTAATGAGTGTATTCCTACAGATCTAAATGACTATGAAAACTAGAGAGAGAGTATGTGTGAAAAGGATGAGAAAATGGTGAGATTTGGCTTGCTATTTGTAGGCAAAATCCTGCATTGTACCCTGATTCCGGCGGTTCCATCTACAGGATGGAACCGGCTGTTATAAGCCTATGGAACCGGCACACAGTTTTGCAAAACTGGATTTTGTATATCAAAACCTCCCAAAATATTATGAAATCTTTCAAGATTTTTCCAAGATATGGATAGATTATGGTGATGTCATGCATGATGTAAAATGCATTTTTATTTTCTTAAAGTAAACTTGTATATTTAAAAGTGTAAGTAAAATTTTATAAAATAAAATGTCTAGTTGTGTGCTTGTCAAAATAAAATGTATTTTAGCAAGTATAAGAATAGTGATGCATATTTATAAAATTACTTGTAAGTGCAAAATATGAAATGAGGTTTGATCATAATGCAACAAATAAAAAAAAAAACCAAAAAAAACATGTTACGAACTGTGTTGTAGCATACGAGGACTTGAGGCGTGGAGATGTGTTGATGTATATTGAGACAAAATATGATTACGAGTAACTTGTACAATTTACGTTTATGTAACTAACAATTTACGTGTTTGGTCGATCATCACAACAAACGGAGACTAGTGTATATAAATACCATAATATTTGCACTAACATAATCCCTTACTTAATAATTAACTAGTTGTATTAGTGAATATGACAAAATAGATTAACCATTTTTGAAAACAAATCTTATAAGATATTTTCATATCTTTCAAATCTTTCCTTTCTTGTGATTAAAATGACTTTTCTTCTAGAAACAAATTCAAATTAAATATTAAATATATTACATAGTACATTAAATATCATAGCAAAAGATTAACCTTCTAGAAGCTTGTACTTTAACTGACATTTAAGTATAATTAGGAGATTTTGATAAGATTTGTGGTTAACCACAAAAGACAAAATAATAGGCAGATGCACCCTACGAATCCACCAAATACAAAGCATCGGACCCACCATAAGCCGGATTCCATCGATCCGGGTCACTCAGATTTGAATCAAAATTTTCACTATAAATAGAAGCCAAATGGTTTTCATTAACTCAACCTTTTTTATTATTTACTCTTTTAGTATTACACAACACATCTTATTCTTTAAAATCACCACTAACCTATGATCATAATGGCTTTAAAATTTCATATGTAGCAATCCCGCATGACATTTCGACATGATCATCCCTTCAAGCAAGCTGAAGATCTTGCCATTCTCACATTACAAGCACAACATATAAAAAGAATCCAGTACAACAAGCTTAGAACTTGTCATCAATCATTCTAATCAACAACATCATGCTTAGTGATCTTGATGTATAGATTAGGCTTTTACATCCAATTGACACTTATGTCTTGGATCATCATCAAACACCATTGTATATCATTTATTATACAACAAACTAGAGTTAGTTGGTTTATGTGTTTAGACCATAAAACGCAGGGTTTGTTATGTTGGGCCATAAAACATAACGGGTTTGGTTGTATCCGAAGAAGGACTCGACATTTAGCCTTGTACGAGAAAAAGTATAAGCGACATTAGGTTGGTTTTACCTCGAAGTAGGACTCGGTATTTAGCTTAGTACCGGCTAAAGTGTAAGCAAGGTTGTACGATTTTCTCCACCTAAAAGGAGCTTGTTGATCTAGTGAAGTAACTCTCGAGTTGGGTACTGGAGGAGTAGAGTAGGGCGAAAAGGAGCTTCGTAGTCGAACCACTATGAATCATCGTGTCCTGTTTGCATTTCCTTTTACTTATCGGTTTACATTTATATTTGCTTTTATCGCTTTATATTTATATTTGTATTGCATCTATGTTTGTATCATATATTGTGTTGTGGCGACATGCTTTGTTTTATGTTCTCTAGTATCTTATTGTTGTAGAACTATTATGGACACCTTTCATATTACGTTACACTTGATCGGTTGCTTGATACAAAAGTTTTAAGTTTTAAATGGAAACATATTCACCCCCCTCTATGATTCCATAATTGGTATTAAAGCCACGTCGCTCTAATGTTCAAAACAAATAGTTTTTAAAATAGAGTACAATCCATGTATCAAATTTCCTATCAAGTGGTACATAATATGAAAAGTTCCTCTTTGTTTAGTACTTACAAGCTTTGGTGTTAAATATAATGTGTTATACTAGCCTGAAGGTCTTCTTAACGAATCCCAAACAAAGGGATTCATGTGACTAAAATTGAAATAAAAGTTACTGCCAATATTTCACCTCTTCACGGATCGACGGATCCACCAAAACTGGATCCGTCCTTGAAGATCCGTAGGTGGTATTTTCAGATTTTGGCGCAACTTTTAACTGTTTTAAAAATGTTGGTAGAAATTCAACCCTTGCGTCAAATTTTGATGAATCAAAAACCAATTTTGAATGTAATTTCCAATGGAATTGGTCCTCAAGTCTTAATTCAAATTTTAAATTTGTCAAATAAGCAAAATTCCACAGAACGTCTAAAATTTTTTGATTTTGTTTTAATAAGCGTAAAACGAATTGTTAGTAATTAAGAGCTTCTACAACTTTATACTAGCGGGTAAACTGAGTACTAATCTACTGGCACATGAGAAGACCTTATTTATACAGTCAATCTTAGATTTAGACTTAGCCCAGTACAATTGTTAGTACTGGCCAGTTTTGATGTAGTAACTGTGGAGTAGTATTAGTACAGGGGGTAAGGAGTGATTAAAGTACAGTATAGTTCTGGGATGGTCATTGGAAATGGAGGTGAGAGGCAGTGTCAATGTAGACGGTACTCACACTGTAGCAGTGAAAGGCAGGTGTACAATTCGGCACTGTATCTGTCTCCGTGGGTGGGGAAGAACGATGTCACTTTTGTCTCATAACAGATGATCCTACTATTTATAGGTAGGTATTCCTTTGAAGTTATGAAAACTCGTAGAACTCTAAGGCATAGATCTATATATCATTTTCTTCTTAGTATTCATAGTTTGCATAGCAATCATAGTTAGTATTCATAGCTATTTTGTAATTCAAAATAGTATTTAATATATTGAAAGTTTAGTAAAGATCTTGTTTTTACTGTTTCATTGTTCTTCTTAGTATTGCAAACTAGATTCCGCATAGTTTGTGATATTCTTAATCTTAGTTTCTACTATAGTTGTCTTGGATCTATCTAATATAACTAAGCTTTAACAAGCTAAGTAAGATCTTTCAAGAAGAATCAACAAGTGGTGGTTTGTTGAGAAACTCTGAATAAGAAGAACACTATATCTACACAAGATCTCATAATCAAAGAGAAGATGGAATCACTCAGAACTAACCCAAACAAGATGTCTGCACTAAAACTTCCTATACTTAAAACAAAAGACTATGATCTATGGAGCATGAGAATGGAGCAATATCTTACTCACACTAATTATACTCTTTGGGAGGTTATTATGAATGGTGATGCACCTACTATTACATCAGCTAGTACTGAAGGTCCCATTCCTCCCAAAACTGCTGAACAAAAGCTAGCAAGAAAGAATGAATTAAAAGAAAAAAGCACTCTATTGTTGGCCATTCCTCGATGAAATCTAACTGAAGTTTCATGAATCAAGGATGCAAGAACCTTATGGGAAGTAATCAAGGCCAGGTTTGGAGTCAACAAAGAATCAAAGAAAATGTAGAAAACCATTCTGAAGCAGCAATATGAGAATTTTACTGCATCAAGATCTAAAGGACTGAATAAAACCTATGATAGGTTCCAGAAACTCATCCAGCAATGGGTATTCATGGTGAAGTTAACTCCCAGAAAGATGCAATCTTACGTTGCTATGAAAGTCTACCATCAGCTTGGAACAATATTGCCTTGATCATGCGTAACAAAGCTGATCTAGATGAGTTGAGCATGGATGATTTGTACAACAACTTAAAGGTGTATGAAGCTGAGATTAAAAGCCAATCAAGCTCAAGCTCAAACTCTCAGAATGTGGCTTTTGTATCTTCAGATGATACTAGCAGTACTAATGAAGCAGTTAATACTGCTCATGATGTTCCTGCTGCTAGGTCAAAGGGACAAGCTTCTTCTCAACCTATACAAATGATGTCATTTTCCTTCTTTGTCAATCAATCTAATAGTCCACAGTTAGACAATGAAGATCTGGAGCAGATTGATACTGATGATCTTGAAGAGATGGATCTCAAATGGCAGGTGGCCATGCTTACCATGAGGGTGAAGAGATTCTTAAAGAAGACATGAAGGAATCTGAATTTCAATGGCAAAGAAACTGTTGGCTTTGATAAGACAAAGGTTGAATGTTACAACTGCCACAGGAGAGGTCACTTTGCTAGAGAATGCAGGGCACCAAGGAATCAGGGGAATAGAAATGGAGATGCTCCAAGAAGGATTGTACCAGTGGAGACTCCTGCAAATGCCTTGGTTGTTCAAGATGGGATAGGTGGTTATGATTGGAGCTTTTAGGCTGAAGAAGGACCCACATACTTTGCTCTAATGGCCCATTTATCTTCAGGTTCATCCAGTTCATCAAGTTCAGACTCTGAGGTACATACTTGCTCTAAAGATTGCTTAAAATCATATGAAACTCTTCAAAAATAGTATGATCAACAGCGTGATGCTCTTAAAAAATCTAATCTAGAAATTATAGGTTATCAATTAGGCTTAGAATCATTAGAAGCTAGAATTGTTGTTCATCAAAAAAATGAAGCTGTTTATGAGGAAGACATTGCATTTTTGAAATATGATGTTAAGGTAAGAGATAATTCTATAACAGAGCTTAAAAATCAGTTAGCAGAGGCTTTAAGAGAAAAAGATGATTTAAAACTAAAATTAGAAAAGTTTGAAACATCATCTATGAAGCTAACTAAACTGATAAACAGTCAAATAAGTGTTAATAACAAGTCTGGTGTTGGTTTTGACAGTCAAATGAATGAAAATGAATTGCATGATTGTCATCTGAATAAAAGTGAAGTGTTTGAAAGTGCATCTGATAGTAGTGTAAATGAGATTGAAGAGGAAAATAATCAAGTAAATGATAAGTTTAAGAAGGTTGAGGGATATCATGCAGTTCCCCCTCCTTACAATAGGATCTACATGCCCTCAAGACCTGACTTATCCTTTGCTGGATTAGATGATTCTGTCTATAAGACTAATGTGAGTGAAACTATCTCTAGTGTGCCTAGAATTGAATCAACTGCATCTAAGTCTAGTAAGGATAGTTTGGAACAACCTAACCTAAAGAGGTTAGGCCTAGTGCTCCTATCATTGAAGAGTAGGAGTCTGATAGTGATGATGATTGTGTGATTAGACCTTCATTTGAACAGAATAAACCTAGTTATGCTAAAATCAATTTTATTAAATCAGATGAAAATACTAGGAAATCTATTATTGAACAACACACATATAGGCAAGCTGAAAACCTTAGGAAAAGTTAAAGTCCTAGGGATAATAGAAGAAACTAGAATGGAATGATGACTCAGAAACTAGGAAATGGTTTTGAGTTTATAAAGAAAGCTTGTTTTGTATGTGGGAGTTTCAACCATTTAATCAAAGACTGTGATTTTCATGACAAGAAAATAGTAGAAAAACCAGTGTTGAATAATAAGGGAAGGGTTACTGGTCAAATGGAAATTAGACCAGTATGGAACAATGCTTAGAGGGTGAACCACCAAAATAAATTTACTCAGCCACATCCTAAAAGGAATTTTGTTCCAACAGCAGTTATAACAAAGTCAGGACAAGTACCAGTTAATGCTGCTAAACAAAGCTCTCCAAGAGCAGCAACCTCAATTAGTATTGTCAGGCCTGTTAATACTACTGCCACGAAATCAAAAGTGAATGATGCATTACCCAAAACATATTCCTATTTTAAAGCACATTCACCATTAAGAAGGACTTTTAACCAAAAATTAGCTGCTAAAACCAATAATCTTAATGAAAAAGTTAAAACTGCTAGAGTTAACAATGTAAACTGCTGGGCCAAAAGCAATAGTTAGTACTGCTGAGGGAAAAAGGGAAAATGATGTTAAGTCCTCAGCATGTTGGATTTGGAGACCAACAGAAAAGTAATATTGACCATATCTCCAAAGACATGGATCATACTATTGCATAAAAGATTTGACTATGTGAGCCTCAAGACAGACTCAAGTCCGTGATGCTAGGTCCCCAAGAGGAAACTAATTCCATATTTGAGTGCCGGGAAACCACAATATGCTTTACAGGATCAAGGGATTTTTGATAGTGGATGCTCTAGGCATATGACTGGGAACAAGTCCTACCTTACAGATTATCAAGACATTGATGGTGGATTTGTTGCTCGCAGAAAGTCTAAAGGATGTACAATACTAGAAAAGGTAAAATTAGAGACTGGAAAGTAGATATTTTGAAGATGTATAACTTTGTAAAGGATACTAAGTTAACCTTTTCCCTTCTCACAAATGTTGTGACAAGATAAATAGTGTTCTTTCACTGAGACTGAATGTCTTATCTATCTCTTGACGTTTAAGCTACTTATGAAAGACAAGTCTTGCTAAAAGTTCCCCAGAACAGAACAACATGTACAGTTTTGATCTAAAGAATGTTGTTCCTTCAGAGTTTGACTTGTTAATTGCAAAGAGCTATAATAGACGAGTCATTGTAATGGGCATAGGAGGCTTGGTCATATAAACTTTAAAACTATGAACAAACTTGTGAGGGGAAACCTTATTATAGGCTTACCTTCAAAGCTTTTTGAAAATGATCATTCTTGTGTTTCTTGTCAAAAGGGAAAGCAACACAAAGCCTCTTGTAAGACCAAGCTTGTAAGCTCTATCAGCCAACCCTTACAAATGTTGCATATGGACTTATTTGGGCCAACATCTATAAGGAGTATCAATCATAAGATATATTGCCTTGTTGTCATTGATGACTATAGTAGGTTTAGTTGGGTTTCTTTTTGGCTACTAAGGATGAGACTAGTGGGATCCTTAAAACTTTTTATACTGGCATAGAAAACCAATAAATCATAAGGTTTAAATCATCAGATGTGACATATGGAAACTCCAATAAGAGGAGTTTAGTATTGCCAGATTCTATAAAAAAAAAATAAAGTTGCTGAAAGCAATGAAAAAAAAATAAAAAAAAAAAAAAAAAAAATAAAAAAGAATAGGACACTAATAGAGGCAGCTAGGACCATGCTAGCAGATTCATTATTACCTACTACATTTTAAGCTGAAGCAGTTAGTACTGCTTGTTATGTTCAGAATAGGGTTCTAGTGACCAAGCCTTACAACAAGACACCTTATGAACTATTACTTGGTAGACCACCTAGTATAAGTTTTATGAGACTTTTTGGGTGTCATGTGACTATTCTTAATACCTTAGATCCCCTAGGAATTTTTGATGAGAAGGCTGATGAGGGGTTCTTGGTTAGATACTCTATAAATAGCAAGGCTTTTAGGATATTTAACACTAGAACTAGGAAGGTAGAGGAGAATCTGCACATAAACTTTCTTGAAAACAAACCTAACGTTGCAGGGAGTGGTCTAGAATGACTCTTTGATATTGATCCACTAACAAAATCAATGAATTATGAGCCAGTAGGAAATCAAACTAATGGTGATGCAAGTATAGAGACAAATGTTAATGTAGGGCAAGCTGGACAAGAGAAAGCATCTGATCATGAATACATACTGCTACCACTCATGCTTTCTAATTCTCCACTCTCTTCAAGTTCTCAGAGCATAGATAATAAGGATGCTGATGAGGTACCAGGAAAAGGAGATGATGATTTAAGTAAAAGAAATGGTCAAGAAAAGGAAGAAGGAGCTTCAAATAAAGAAGATGACCAGCATGTGCAAGATTTCAGAGCTGAATTGGATAATTTGCTTGTTCAACAGAAAGAAGGTTATGCTAACAACACTAACAGAGTTTCTACTGTTAATCCATCTGTTAGTGCTGCTGAACAAGGTTTTGATAATGCTGATGATCAAGAAAGGATTGATAGCAGTACTCAAGATGTTAATATTGTTAGGCCAAGTATTAATACTGCCAGTGAAAATATTAATACTGGTAGCTCAAATATTAATACTGCTAGTCCTATTCCTAATGATCCAAGTATGCAATCTTTGGAAGCAACTGACATATTTGATGATGCATATGATGATAGAGAAGGAGTTGGTGCAGAAGCTGACCTCAACAACTTGGAAACAACCATGAATGTCAGTTCTATTCCCACAACAAGAATTCACAAAGATCATCTAATTGAGAAAATAATTGGAGATTTGCATTTAGCTCCATTAACAAGAAGGACGTCACAACAAAATCTTGAAGAACTTGGTTTAGTGAGTTACATCAAAAGGCAAAAGAGAACAAATCACAAAGATTATCAAAAATGCTTATTTACCTGTTTTCTCTCATAAATAGAACCCAAAAAGGTGATACAAGCCTTGACAGATCCAAGCTGGATAGAAGCAATGCAAGAGGAGCTTCTGCAATTTAAACTTTAAAAGGTTTGGACTCTGGTGGATCTTCCAAAAGGCAAGAGGGCTATTGGAACTAAGTGGGTGTATAGAAACAAGAAAGATAAGAGAGGAATTGTAGTTAAAAACAAAGCAAGACTGGTTACACAAGGTTATACCCAAGAAGAAGGCATTGATTATGATGAGGTTTTTGCTCCTGTTGCTAGGATTGAAGCAATCAGGTTATTTTTGGCCTATGCATCATTTATGGGACTTATTGTGTACCAGATGGATGTGAAAAGTTCCTTTTTATATGGTACTATTGAAGAGGAGGTGTATGTGTGCCAACCTCCTGGTTTTGAAGATCCACAGTTCCCTGATAAGGTTTATAAGGTAGAAAAAGCTTTATATGGTCTACATCAAGCTCCTAGAGCCTGGTATGAGACCTTGTCTACCTACCTATTGGAAAATGGATACAGAAGAGGCACTATAGATAAAATTTGTTCATCAAGAAGGACATAGGTGATATCCTGTTAGTGCAGGTGTATGTTGATGACATCATCTTTAGATCTACAAAGAATACTTTATGTGTTGAGTTTGAGTAAATGATGCACAAGAAGTTCCAGATGAGTTCTATGAGGGAGCTCACTTTCTTCTTAGGGTTTTAAGTCATGTAGAAAGATGATGGAATCTTCATCAGCCAAGACAAGTATGTGGCTGATATATTGAAGAAGTTTGATTTTGCCACTGTGAAGACAACAAGCACTCCCATGGAACCTAATAAGGCATTGATCAAGGATGAAGAAGCTGATAGTGTGGATGTTCATTTATACAGATCAATGATTGGATCATTGATGTACTTAACAGCTTCTAGGCCAGACATAATGTTTGCTGTTTGTGCGTGTACAAGGTTCTAAGTTACTCCTAAAATGTCACATCTTCATGCTGTAAAGAGGATCTTTAGATACTTGAAAGGTCAACCTAAATTAGGCCTTTGGTATCCTAGAGATTCACCATTTGACTTGGAAGCTTTTTCAGATAGTGATTATGCTAGAGCTAGCCTTGATAGGAAATTCACAACAGGAGGTTGTCAATTTCTTGGCAAAAGGTTGATTTCATGTCAATGTAAGAAGCAGACTATAGTAACTAACTCAACAACTGAAGCAGAGTATGTTGCTGCTGCTAATTGATGTGGATAGGTGCTATGGATTCAAAATCAAATGCTTGATTATGGGTTCAACTTCATGAACACCAAGATTTTCATTGATAATGAAAGCACCATTTGTATTGTAAAAAATCTAGTGTTTCACTCTAAAACCAAGCACATAGAGATTAGGCACCATTTCATCAGAGATTCTTATGAGAAGAAGTTGATTCAAGTGATCAAGATTCACACAGACCACAATGTTGCAGATCTTCTCACAAAGGCATTTGATGTTAGCAGATTTAACTTTTTGATTGCTAGCATTAGATTACTCAATCTTTGAAGCTAAAATTTGTTGGAGTAATGATTGATGAGGTTTGAAGTTAAAACTGGAAGTTGTAAGGTTAATACTACTTGGCAGAAAATTAGTACTGCCAGGTAAAAGTTAGTACTGCTGAGCCAAAGTTAGTACTGCTAGTACTGCTGGGATATCATTAGAGTTACAACTACTGAGCAAATTCTTAACCTCTGAAGCATTATTTGAGGGGAGGTCAATTGAGAATGAATGAAAGTGATTGAAACATCAAGTAGATATGGATGAAGGGTCAGGACAACCCACTGATCCCCAACCCACATCCACATTTACTCAACTCTATCATAAAGAAACCAATCATTGTTCCATCATCATATCAACACAAAAAGACCCACAAACCTAGGAAAGCCATAAGGACCACTGAGATATCTCAGTCTAGTGGACCTATTAACCTTGTTGCAGATGAGACTGTCTATAAGGAGTGGGAAGACAGAATGGAAAGGGCTGCCACTACTGCTTCTAGCTTAGATGCAGAGCAGGACAGTGGTAACATCAATAGGACCCAATCCATGGCAACACTTAATGAGCTAAGTCCTTAGGGAATTGGTTCAGGTAGTGGTCCCAGGTGCCATGTTACCATATTGGGAGATGCAGATGCTCAAACTAGGATTGAGGCTGCATCTAAACAGTCTAATGATCCACCTCTCTCAAGAGGTTACACACTTGGAAGTGGGGAGGACAGTATGAAACTATTGGAATTGATGGAACTTTGTACAAAATTGTCAGATTTGGTGAGCAAAAAGAAAAGAGAGATGTTGTGAGTTGAAAAACAGAAAGAGAGATGTGTGAATAAAAACAGAAAAGAGTGATTTGGTGAGCAAAAAGAAAAGAGAGATGTTGTGAGTTAAAGAGTGATTTTGTGAGCAAAAATAATTAAGAGATATTGTGAGCATAAAAACAGAAAGAGAGCTTGTGAGAAGAACTAATTGATGATAGAAGTCCTTTTTGGAAAGAAATTGAAGTTAATGCTGGTAACTCAAACTTAATGCTGTTAGCCTTAGGTTAATACTGGTAATATAACTTAATGCTGCTAAGCATAAAGTTTCTTTTATACTGCTGTGTTATTACATTAATGCTGCTAAGCTTACGTTGATGCTGTTGAGTTACTGCTGCCGGGTTACTTACTACTGTTAGGCATAACATAGTGCTGCCAGTTCAAGTTAATGCTGCTGAGGGTGATTTTATAAATACTTCGATTCAGGGTTTCATTCGATTCTTTATTCGATTTCAATCATTCAAACGCTCTCTAAACGTAAACCCTAACTCAATTTCATCTTTAATCATCAAAAAACTTAAAACATTGTCAACCTACTTCCTGAACACTCACAACATGGTCGTATTCTTGGAAAAACTTCATGAAATTATTGATTTTCTGAATGCTAACCAAATTCATTATGCTTTAACTGTCAATCCTACTATCTACACATCTTGCATTGAACAGTTCTGGGCAACAGCAAAGGTAAAGACGGTTAATGGAGAACGTCAAATACAAGCCCTAGTTGATAAGAAGAAAGTGATTATCACAGAGACAAGTATTAGAAGTGATCTTCACTTAGAATATGCAGATGGTACTGATTGTTTGCCAACTGCTACAATTTTTAAAGAACGGGCAAGAATGGGGTATGAAAAACCTTCTCAAAAGCTTACATTTTATAAAGCTTTCTTTTCACCATAATGAAAGTTTTTAATTCATACCATATTGCAATGCCATAGTGCTAAGTAAACTTCCTAGAACGAATTTAGTAGCACTATGGCCTCTGCAATCATATGCTTGGCCATAAACCAAAAATTTAACCTGTCCAAGTATATTTTTGATGCTATGGTAAAGCACTTAGAGGGAGGGGTTAAATTTCTGATATATCCACAATTTGTAAAAGTGTTTATTAATCAATAGCTTGGTGATATGTCGCCTCACAAGAAGATGTATGTTAACCCCTCACACACAAATAAAATCTTTGCCAACATAAAGAGAGAAGGAAAAGATTTTTCTAGGAGAGTAACACCCCTGTTTGCAACAATGATGGTTCAAGCTAATCAAAAAGAGGGTGAAGATACAGACATTCCTATTGATTCTCAATAGACACCCATTACTACTCAACCATCTACATCTAAACCCTAGAAGAAACAGTCTAGAAGGAAGCAGAAAAAGAATACTGAAGTTCCTCACCCTAGTGATTCTACTGCTAATGTACCAAATGAGGAACATGTACATACACATTCCAATAATCCACTGCTCAGTGGTGAGGATAGAATGAAACTCATTGAATTGATGAATATGTATACCAAATTGTCTAAGAGAGTCCTTGACCTGGAACATACTAAGACTGCTCAAGCTCAGGAGATCACAAATATGAAGCTGGGAGTTAAAAAGTTAGAGAAGAAAGCAGGGTTCAAAACTCACAACTTCAAGAGATTGTACAAGGTTGGTGTCACAAGAAGAGTAGAATCATCAGATGATGAAAGTTTGGGTGCTCAGGAGGATGCATCCAAACAGGGGAGGAGCAAAATTGAAGCCATTGATAGAGATGTTGAAGTTACTCTAGTTGAGACTCAAAGGAGGAATGATAAGAATGATGATAATCTGATGTTTGATACTGGTGTTTTTGATGGTAATGAGATAGTTGTAGAGACTGAAGAGCCTGTGATTAATGCTGCTACAACTACAAAGTCAATTCCAGTTAGTACTGATGAAATTGATTTAGCTCAAGAAATTACACTAGCTCAAGCACTTGCTGCAATGAAGAGTGCAAAACCTAAGGAAAAAGATGTGGTTCAAGAATCAAGTGAAAATGTTATTACTACCACTACAATGGTTAGTACTGCTACTACAACAGTTGTTGCTACACCTGTAATAACTACACCACCACAGCAAAGAGCTAAGGGAATTGCTTTCAGAGAACCTGTTGATTCCACTGTAACAACTACAGTTCCTTCTTAAAAGTCCAAAGACAAAGGCAAGGCAATAATGATTGACCCTGAAAATCCATTAAAGAAGAAAGATTAAATAGTTCTTGATGAAGAAGCTGCATGTGAGAAATTGAAGTGAAAAGCAAGCAGAGTTGGAAAGAAATTATAAAAGAGACGGCTGTTGCAACAAGAAGAAGCTAGCTAGTGCAGTTTTTATGATTGAGATAATGAGCAAGCCATCATGGAGGCAGATTATGAGTTAGCTGCAAATTTATAGGAAAATGAAAGAGAAGCATCCATTGAAGAAAAATCAAGAAGGTTGGCAGAACTTATTAGAGAAAGAAAGAAGTTCTTTGCAACACAAAGAGCAGAAGATATAAGGAATAAACCTCCCACTAAAACTCAAAGAAGAAATTAGATGATACAGTATCTGACAAACATGGCAGGCTACTCACATGCACAGTTAAAGGATAAAGGCTTTGATGAAGTTCAGAAGCTTTTTAAAAAGCATATGAAGTGGATAAATAGCTTTGTTCCCATGGAAGAAGATCTTCCTTTAGAAAAGGTACAAAAGGAAGTAAGTAGTGAAAAGAAAGCTGAAGGCAGCAGCAGAAAGAAATCAATTGGTAGGGAAAGAGCAAAGGATAAGCAAGAACAAGAATCTTCCAAAAGGCAAAGAGTGGAGGATGATAAAGAGGGAGAAGGCTTAATGAAATACTTTTGAGCTTGCTAAAAGGAAGAAGAAATAGTAATCATTGTTATCCTTAGCTACAAAGTACCTGTTATAGTTTTTCAAATTTCACACAAGAGGTAAGCCAGCCCCCGAAAAAGTATTATGAAATATTTAGAGAGATGAAGTTCAAAGCTATACCATGTGTTCAGCCAACTGCTTAGTGAATTTAACAGAGAAGACTTATTAAATTTGTAGAAGTTAGTTAAAACTAAGCATGGGGATAACAGACCAGAGGAAGATTTTGAAAGGGTGTTATGGGGTGATTTGAGAGTAATGTTTAAACCTGATATAGAAAGTGAAGTATGGAGATATCTACAAGGATACAAGGTGACAGTTTGGAAGTTATATGATTCTTGTGGAGTGCACTTTGTAAGGTTTAAACATTTACATGTCTTTATGTTGGTTGAAAAGAGATATCCCCTTACACCAATAACAATCACAGACCGCTGAACATGAAGCTTCAAGTATATCGGGAATGAGTGTTTTCAACTACTCAAGCTCATGGATTAAAGCTAGCAAAATGGTCAAATAAGTGTTTGGAAGCTCCTCCTGGTGATGGGTAAGATTTGAGATGAACTGAAGATTCAGAAGATGAACATCAAGTTTAGGGGAGGATTGTTGGGATTAAAAGGCTTCTTGAAGTTACTACTGCTCAGGTGAATGTTACTGCTATTAAGCAAATACTCTAAGTAGTTAAGACTGTTAGTGGAAAGTTAATATTGTCAGTACAATGTTAGTATTGTTAGTGATCTTATTGAAATATATGCTAAGTAGTTAGTGCTGCTAGTAGTAAAGTTAAGACTGTCTGTACACGGTTACTACTGTTAGTATATATTAGTAGTGCTAGTACTAAAGTTACTACTCATTATGTTTATTAGTACTGCTGGTACAAAAGTTAATGATGCTGGATTACAACTGTTAGAAAAGTTACAACTGTCAGAAGGATAAAGACAAGTAAAGAGATAAGGATTGTTTAGCGAACAAGAATACTTACGAAGATAAGTATTAGTTATTTGTGAAGAAGATATGTATAATGTATTTGTTTAAGAGATTACGTCTGCTTTTAGAAAAGATCATTATATCTTAGGAAAGTATTGTAAGCCTTGTAGGACTCCTTGGTGTATAAAAGGAGGTCCTAAGGCATAGAATTAGAATATACAAAAACGTGTCATTATCATAGCTTCAAGGCTGTAAACCCTAACACTATCAAAGAGTTTTCGTATTAATATATTGGAGCTTATTGTTTTGGTGGTATTTATGTGTCTCAAACATACTTTTTCTTTATTCTTCTTGGTAATATAAATTAGATTCTACATAGTTCATATCATACACTCAAAGTTTCAATCTTAGTACCTTTGGATTTATCCAAGGATACTAAACCTTACATCAAGCTAAGGAGTTTAAGATCTGTTCATTGGGATCAACATAAATGATTAAGTAACAATTCTTTGCAATAACTATACAAAATGGGTTAATAACATGGGATAAATGATGCTATAAAATAGACGTTATTTGATGTCATCAAATATCCCCCCACTTGAATCCTACTTGTCCTCAAGTAGCCTTTAGAAGTTTATAAAAATGTATCCCTAAGGATATTTTCTGTTAAAGCATTTATTTGATCTATTACAAGTACACAACCAAACACCTCACAAAATAGGAAGATGAAAACACTCAAATCACTCAACTAATCTATGTGGTAACATGTAACTAATTCGCTTAATTGCTCGGTCGTGATGAGTATTCTATCATAAGCTTGGCAAGGATACACATCTCCACCACTAAAGCCAAGGAGTAACAAGTTTATAAAGGTAAATATAGGTTTTTGTATGGAAAGGCTTACGGTTGATCATTCTACAATCTTTCACCAGAAGTACCACTCCAACAAGGCAGCTGAAGCACACATACATGGCCGTAACGACGGAATAGACATGTGTGTTCGATCACATCCTCATTCGAATTTAACCAATGGTTAGGATGAAGAATGATATAGGGTAGGAACCTTCTAACTTTCACCAAAAGTCGTAAACCAACGAGGCAGCTAAGACATGCATACATGGCCATAACGACGGAATAGACATGCATGCTCGAACAAGTCCTCATTCGCGTAAAACCAGCGGCTAATTATTAGGTAAGAGGGAAGTAAATTCTTTTTAAATAAAAATCAAGAAACAAACGACTAAACTACAAGTTGCTAGACACTTTTTTCCCCGACCGTTACCATGATTTAGACACAACTATTTACAACGTCTTGATCATAGATCCAAAACAACAACCTAAGTTGGCATTCCTATAACGGTCAACTTCCCAATCATTCCAAACTTTACATACTCTACAAGGTAAGTGGCGATATCTTCCACTTTGTACAATACTTTACATCATTGAATTTTTTTGCGTATCAACGAATAATCTCCTTCGTGTAATTCCTTCGGTTCTTGCTTTGCCAAACGATTATCTTCAAACTTTCCTTCCTTTTTTCAAATTTTTTCGATTTTTTTTACCAATATAACTATATACAAAACTCGGAGTAGTTTCACCATCTTCACGATCATAATAATTCTAGATAATTCCTTTGATAGTTCCTTTGTTCTTCGGAATCACCAATAATTGTAATGGTTGTAAAATCACATGAGTTTTGACTATAATATTCATTCCCTTTTACAATGTGCAATTTCAACTGCACCAAAAGATAGAAAGTGGACACGAGATTCAGGAAATATTAACTTTACACTTTAAGCAACTATCAACTGTAAATTAAACTTAATTAACAGGGTAGTTAAGAGGGTAAAGTGGTAAACGAAACATATATTTGATGTAGTTCCATAAAGGATTTTATCTTTGGGTTGTTCTAGTGGATCTTCATCTAAAAGATGAGAGTGAATAGGGGTTTAATGGAGATTAACTACCGATGTAGTTAGTTAAAATCACTCATGGATAGGCAATTTGGGGTGTTAATCTAAAATTTTACCAATGTAAACAAGTTACTCACAATTATATCCATAATATCGTTTATCTATGGTCTCGAGTGATATACCAAGCCAAGTTCTAAAGTCCACTACATCACCGGCACACTCATATTTTATGAAATTTGGGTAAACATTTGGAAACGGATAGGCTTAATCCTCATAATATCTAACAAGGGTTATTGTGTGCGGGTTATGTATCAAGTAATTTCATAAAAGTATGCTTGAAAAAATTTTAAATTTGAGCATAATTTAAGCATTTTAATCATTTTAATGTGAAAAATAGAACAAGTAAACATTCTAATTATATCTCCCCACTTAAATTATACAACGTCCTCGTTGTATAGATAAAACATTAAAAATACAGGAATTAAAAAGAATTAGAATGAGAAACTCCCCTGATATTTGCTCGATAGATTCTCCAATTTGCGTTTATGCGCAAGATTGTGTGTTGAACAGCCATCTTGAGGTTTTAAGATTCCAACACTTCAAGATCTTCCATATTTGAAAATTCTCCACTAATATTTGTCAATATTCTTTCACGAGGTCCTGTGTAAAATAGGAAAAACGTGCATTCTTATCTTGGCATCTACGGTTAATTTAAACTAAACTAAACAAACTAAATACGAGTCAGTCTGGTGGATATGCCGTATCAAATTAATTAATACGCCGTATTCCAGAACTGACAATAATGTTTTTAAAGTGCAATAAAAAATAAAGACTGATAACGTCCAGATAATCAATACGCTATATGGTATAGAGCGGATACGCCGTATTGATGTCTGGGTAGACAGACTCGATAAAATTAAATAACAATCCAGGTTGTCTCTCGGGAAGCACTTTTGTTTATAGCAAAGTCTTTAAGTTAGACTTGTCTTCAGCTTCTCTTCATCATTATTATTTGGTGTGTGTCACCTTCCATCCTTTGTCCTTTTTTTGAAAAATATCTTGGTAGATTTTGGACATATTATCTTTGTTTCATTCCCAAATATCATATTCATAACTTTTTATAGGAATATATTCTTTATTGGGTCCAAGCGAGTACTGAATAGCTTCAAACTTTTCTGCTTTGCACCTTCTTTTGTTAGGTTGCTCATCAATAGAATTGCATGTATTGCTATATTTGTGCTTTGTTTGAATTTGTTCATCTTCCTTTTTGGTGTCGCTCTTTTCGTGTGTAATTAGATAAGGTTTGAAGAACGAGTCATCAGTTGTATTGTTACTTCTCAAGATGCTATCATCTATTTGTCTCTTATTCCAATTCCCATTTATCCAAGCATGGAATAATACTTTCTTAGTTCTTCCATCCATTTTCATGTGTTTATCAAATGACGAATTTACTCGCGATATGAATTCGAGTGGGTTTGTTTGTTTTTTTGTTTTTTTTTTTTTGATCATCCCCTTGTTTGTCTACTTCTGTAACATTTCTTCTTTCTCCATATTACGATTAGTGTTAAAATTTCTGTAAAATTTCTCAATATGTTCTTCCCTAATGGTGATTTTCCTTCCCTTTTGTTTATCCTCATTGTTTGCCCCTTCTTATTTTTTTCAGCCAGTGGAGAGAGATAGATTTTCCATTCGTAGTTGATGGGAATCCCACACATGGAATGTAGTTTCGAATCTTTCATTTTATGTTTCCATAGCTATGGGGGGTTATCCGTCTTACGTAAATAACATCCGTGGGATGCATTCACTATTCTTTGCATCCATAAAATTCCTTGTGTAGTTCTAGGTTTAGTGAGGGTAGCCCCCCCACCCCCACAACCGGTAATAGAAAGATGTGATTCAGTCTGAGCCTTTGCCATGTATTTTTCTGAAATTAGTTCTGCCATGACTTCGTATGGTTTCTTCTTCAGTCTACTAGCTCTGATAAGTACTT
Organism: Tanacetum coccineum; assembly: GCA_026074375.1. NCBI lineage: Eukaryota > Viridiplantae > Streptophyta > Magnoliopsida > Asterales > Asteraceae > Tanacetum > Tanacetum coccineum. The sequence goes on from BQNB010060245.1 coordinate 25,353, forward strand.
CCTGTAACACAGGTAAAAATATCACCAGGATTTGCTCTGAAGAAAGATGGAAAAAAAATTAGCACAAAAATCAAATAAGAAAACCAAGATTTCTATTTCTGTTCCAGATGATTGATATGCCATATCCAATAGGAGTGGATACGCCGTATTAATCAGTTTGAATGAATATGTTGTATTGGACAGAAAGTTGGATACGCCGTATCCGATGGAAGTAGATACGTCGTATTCAGTTATCGACCAGAACAATGTATTAAGAAAAACAATTAAATACACAAACAATTAAACACACATATATACAAGCAAACAATTAAAGATAAATATATAAAATTTTATCATAATATACATGTATTTTACTCATAATCTAAATTAACATACTCATAAGGGTTGATCTTATCTAATGTTAAAAATTCAAATATTTCAAATAAAAATCAAGATTAATTTTCACTCCCCGGCATCGACGCCAAAACCTTGATGTGTCGTGTGTTGTGTAGATTTTATTGATTTAAGTTTTAAATTAGATTTTGCCGTCTGAACCTAAAATAACACTTAAACGGGCGTGTACCGATAGTAGTAGTATTGTGGTATGTTGGGTGTCGAACTCTTGAAGCGAGGTTAAATCTATCTACTTATTAATATCTTGGTTATCTAAATATATGTTAAATTCTATTTTATCTAAACCTATGTCAGTCCAAATTTATTTCTAACGGGAAAAAGGGGGTTTTTCAGCCCTGTGAGTGTTGGCACGGTTTGGTTGGTGACTACAATCAATTCAAGCACTTTAACCTCGAAAGCAAATAACAAGATAAAAGAGCAGACGATCCAATATAAGAAAATGTATTAACAATTTTTTAATCCGATTAGAAAGTTGGTTTGTTTATTCAGTGCAATGATTTCTTTCTCGTGGCGTTATATCATTCTTAGACTTAGGCGTTTACATTATCTAGGACTAGGACACATTAATTCTGTCATAATTAAAATCATCAGCATAGCAATCCTTATTTGCTGATTATTAAGCCATATTAGGTATTAAAAGCAATGGTGATCTTGTTAAACCCTAACTCGTTAGAGATTTTTACAACCTTACCGCTTAATGGACGAGTTATACACTAGTAGTCCACTTGTCCAACTATCCATGGGAAATCAGACATTATTGTTGAAATTATCTAGGTTTCACCTTCTAGTCAACACGATCAATAAACTTTGGCATATCCATTAAATAGTTAAGCCCGAAGCGTATCCTAGACACGATTTGAAGGACAATATTTATGATCCTATGATTCTAGATGTATAAATTACTATATGGAGAGCTATCCCAGACTCGAGATTCACTTGGTCCATATCACTAGATCCATTTGAATGATAGGTCGCATAAAAAAGCGCGTAAACAAGTATAAATTGATAAACATAAACAAGCATTCAACGATAACTCAAGAAATCGAGATAAACAAATAACAAACATTCAGATCTTCATAATAATGGCTAATACCCAAAGGTATTAGCCTTTAAATGTCATAATAAATACAAAATCAATTATTTAGCCAAGGTAAACTAACCGAGTTAATGAATGATACCAAAAACTGAACGATTACTAAAGTATATGAAATTACACATTGTCTCCTATGGAATTGATAGCGTTGCTCGAACTCTTCTATTCTTTTTGTGACAATCCGTCAATTTCAGGTCATTATTTCATTCTCGAGTATTAATTATATTTTTTATTTTTATGTTGAGATATGAACTCACGACTAATCGGGAGAATTAGGGCTTACATTTGTAATTTACGTGAGGTTTACAAAGAACCGGCAAATTCTACGTTAAGTATCGACGCTTATATTTTCAAAATGTCATAGAAATAATTTTATTACATTCGTTTTTATTTTTCGTGTTACCCGCATTTTTTGTATTTTTCGTAAAACCTTTACGTAGCGTACCTTTTTAAATATCGGACTTTGATAATACCCGTATTTACAATTTGTGGGACAAGTTTTTAAACTCATCCCACTAAAAACACACCCCATAGGGGCGGACAACACAAAGTGGGAGGTGTCCACTTTGTGATTCAACCTCACCACTTATGCCAACACTTGGCAATGACACTCTAAGCATATATAGGCCTATTTTGACCAATAACACACAACACCATATTTTATAACTCCCCGCAAAACAGATAATTATGCTTCCCTCTCTCTATCTTGACGCCAACATAACACCGATTTTATAATTTTGAGAATAAGTAAAGAAGAACACTAGTGAATATGACTACCTAGTGTAATCCTTATACTTTGGAAGTGATTAAGAAGGGTTTTCAAGGAAGGTTTTGTACACTTTGGGGCTGAAGTTACAAGGGTTTTTATAAAGTCATTTGGGTAAATAAAATGATGATCAAGAGTATTTGGGGTGAAGATTAAGTTTGGAGTTGAAGCCCTTATCAAGCCTTGTTCTTATTTTGATCATTTGATCATTGTCAACAGCTTTTCTTATGTTAAAATTTATGAGTCTTGTTTATAGTTTTATTTTGATTTCTAAATATATTGTATATGTATGATGTATGATGATAAAAGAATAAAAGTGTTAATGCATGCAGATGATCTGGTTAGATCTAACAAGAATGACATTAATAGCTAGTGAGAGAAGTATAAAATTGATAGGCTGTACTGAAGAGGTAAATTCCTTAATTTCTCAGAAGGTTTGAGGTGGATTTGATAAGCATGAGGTCATAGTATAATGTCTCTAATGAACATTTGGCAATTTGATCACTATAGAGGATAAATAAAGATGGTTATAATCAAATACACTAAACAGTCAAATCTTAACCTTCCTGTACATATTGTGTAAAAAGTCATATATACGAACTGAACCATTTAAAAAGTGAGTCTATGGGTTGTATCTAAAGTCATGTAGATTCTAAATCAGTTGGATGGTCAACCAACTCTTTACGGTTTGTAAATGGCGTTATAAATGGTGAAAGTGAAATTTCAGTCCGAAATTGTAACATGACCTTTATGTATAAAAGTAACCATAAGTATATTTATGACTAAAAGATAAACTAAAAGGGGTTTAAATCTGTAAAGTGGACTCAAATAAATACGAAAATAGGTCAATTCTGGACATGTGTTTAGAATACGAGTTAAACTCCAAATTTTTGCCATAAAATAATAGATCTTTTTGATTGGGACAGTAGTAGACATCATAAGGAAACCATAGCCTTTGACCTCACCTTTATTGCTATCATGGTTTGGGATTTATGGCCATTTTAGTAAAGGGTAAAAATTTTGCTAACTTTCTGTTTTGGACAACCAGGGGTAAAATGGTCTTTTCACATAGTTACGAAACTTTGTAAATTGTGAGACTTGCATTTCTGGAAACTAGACTCAAATAGCTTTCCAGGGGTGAAAGCCTCATCTATAGAACATTTGTGAGCTAGGAGATATGAGTCCATGAAGTTAAGTTAAATTCAGAAACCTAGTTTTTACGTCTAGTCTAAAAATTGTAAAACGTATAGTACACCGGGATAAAATAAAAGTTAGAAGCCGAAACTTGGTAGATGTTCATTTGACTATAAGACCAGGTCACATGTCATTTTGGGATTAAAAAGGACTTGGGTAAGTTCTAGTGAAATGCCATACTTATCTCGGAAACACATCTCATGATCACATGTTTAATTTCTACGTATTGTCACTTTCTACGTACTAAATCGCGTCACGTCTTTTAGGAGGTGCTTAGGAGTACTTCCCGCTCGCTCAAGACTCATAATATTTCTGATTTACTTGTTCTTACGGTGAGTTCATAGCCTCGCATTTTATTTAAATTGTTTTATAAACCCGCGAGGGAGATAACATGCTTGTTTTTAAAATAGAACACAAGGGACCCGAATGTATGCTAGTAGCCTTGATTATTATAAGTTAGCTTTAACTCGCTAAATAAAAAGTCCCGCGGAAATATCATGAATTGTTAATTGCCGGGAATAAGGCATACGCTTATACATGAAATAGTACTATTTGGAGATTACCACCTCCGATCCGTGACGACTAGCTATCGTCTTGTGTTAGGAACATAACACCACGGATGCATTGTATAGAGAATAAGATACACTCGTAGCGAGGGTGTATAGTGGGCATTATATTGAATATATGGTAAGGTACGATGTCATGAGGCTTATAATAATCCCCCTATAACGTTGTCTGATCCACATCGTTATATCCAGATAATTTTGAAAAATGATATTTGTTCAGAAAATTTTAATTGATTAATATATATAAAACTCTATGAATTCACTCCAACATTGTTGTGACACTTAGCAAGTTTTTTAATACTCATGGAGGTCCTTGAAGGTAATTCGGATTGATGGATAAAAGGCCCGCTATATAATTAATCATTCAAAAAGTTTTTGTAAAACATTGTATGATGTTGTAAAACTTATTTGGGGGACGCGTGATGTAAACTTATTATATTCGAATGAATGAAATGTTTCTTTAAAACGTCTCTAGTTTGAGTCAGTTTCCTATGATTTGAGTTATTGTGCTATGACGTAACACCATTTGACTCTTCCGCTGACATGACGCTGAAAGGAGGGTGTTACAATATGTTTCGTTTTGATATGCTATATGAACCCTTTGTTTTGTTTCGATGCCCGAGCTAACTAGCCATGGAGGTACCATGACCGCGTCATTGAGGGACCAATGACGTGACACTATCTGTGGCGGTGTGATCAGTCCACGGCGTTCCCTTTTATTTCGTGTGCTCTATTATGCACTTGGCCGTATGTGATTGATTTGTAGGTAGCGTATGGATGCATCCTAGGTACTTTGTTCAAGTTAGTTTATGTGCATGGCTTAGTGTGGTGCCAAAACACCTTAATGGCACATCTTGTTTATGGTACATGTTGAGATTTGCAACTCCCTTTGTACTAGTTAGCTTATATATATATATAAGAATATTATTTAGTCTAAGCGTATGGCATGCTTAGACTTTCATTTCGAGCCGAAGGCTATTTTCTATCTGTTTTGTTTTGCTAACTTATTCCGTTTCAGCTCCTGATGATTTATGAAATCTCAATCATATCGTCTTACTATTCTATGTTGGATCATCTGTTTCATTATATCGTTCTCTATTAGCCTTTAGCTCAACTGCATTTTCCTTTCTCTGCGGCAAGTAATAAGAGTGAAGCTGGATATGAGTGAAGAGTGCTTAGGAGCTCTTAGTAGACTGACTTGATGATAGCTTTCCCATTTCTTTTAAAATCATTTAGATGTTGAAGTTAAATTTTTCTTTCGCTTAGACTTTGAAGATTTGAATTAATTCGGTTTGGAAGTCATGATGTATTTGACAATTTATTTCCTTGGTTTTCTTGGTGAACATTGTTGAACCATATTATGAATAAAGTCTTCCACTTGCGTTTGTTTTGATGCCATAAGTGTGACATTTGACCCATTCTTGGGTGGGGTGTTACATCATGCCTTGGATAACATTTTTTCTCGATCTTACTTTACTCCTTTTTTCAATCATACCTAGGATTTCTACTCTATCTAATGGAGTATTCCTGGGTAGATCCCTCCAGTTCTGGCTGGATCATGGAACAAGTATACCTAACCTTAACCGCCTTATAACTCCTTGAGAGACAACAGTTGGTTGGTCTTTGGGTATTGCTATGAATATCCATAAAACCATTTGAAAAATTCAATCAACGTGTCTGAGAAATCATTTATGACACATTGAGAGTTTTTAGAGTTACCAAAAAGCCCCCTATACATATGCAGCATATTATGAAATAGTTTTGCACATGCGAGGTTTGGGAAACGCACTTATAAATTGAAGATCGTATCCATTATTAATCCGTATTGATCACATTTTAATCACTATTCTCCCCCTCAAAAATTGCATATGTGGTGACAATTTTTGACAATTAGTGAATTAAAAAATAAGTTAATGTTCGGTAATTCATATGAGTCTAACTAAGTATTGGGAAAACATAGGAGCATGCAGAATGAATCATATTATTATACTCCCCCTTGATAAAAGATTAGAGTGAAACTTGGAGTGAGAGTTTGTTGAGCACACAATTTTGAAAGAATTTGAACTTTTTTTTGAAATAATCTTCAAAAATTATGCTCAACAGGAAAATGATTTTATATTTATTTTATTAATTATCATTTCCTTGGTGCTTCTCTTGAGCATTCACAAACTTTGAATGTTTGTATGATATTGCTCAAGACCGAGAAGATTTGAACTCCTCGTTGTTTATGATAAATGTACGTAAATGGAAATTTTCCTTTCATGGAGTCTGAGTCCTAAGCTGACATTTACATAGAAGTCGTAGAGAAAAAAGTTTGAAAAGACATGTTTTGAAGCTTTTTGAAACTCTCGCTCGAACTTTATTTATACACCCGTGTTAATATTAATCAACATTTCTAGGTGCGTAAATGTTATCGATTGTCGAGAGACATGTCGGAGAAGAATATTTTTGGTATTTTTGAAATTTTTTAATTTTGTATTTTGCTTTTATAGGTTTTATATTTTTATATTTTTTGTAATACCCCCTTATTTGACATATAGCAGCGAAAGCTAAAATTGGGGTATTACTTCATGAATTAACAGTCATAAGTATAGAAAACGACTCCAAAGAGACGTTTTGGAAAATTTAGTTATCATTCAATATTATTTCTGATTTTTGCAAAAGGAGGTCCCAAAATACATATGAAAACACAGAGTTTGAAGCATAACAAGTTTGGACGTCCTCAAGTCCAATGCCACTCCGTGCCATAGGTTGCTCAATTACTTGAGATAAACATGCCAAAAAGGTCAACACAAATGTTGAGTGAAATTCACAGGTTTGAAAGGTAATAGTTGAATACAAGTCAATGTAATAGTAATAATTGCAACGAATACAATTATCATGGTAAACAACATTATATTAATGGCACTAAGCTCATGACACCAATGCCTTAAGTAAATGTTATTCATATGTTGTTGCCCGTGCTTTGCCAAACACCCGAAGTTCCTCAAATTAAATGCGTCCGCTGGCCATGTATGTACCAGAACCTGGACGGGGAAGTTCAGTCCCAATAGATCTATTCACGACATTCGCGCTAATATTGCGCTTCACTCGTAAGTGACTAATAGTTCAATGATTAAGAACGATTGTCAGTGAAGGCAAACTATAGGCAATAATATTTCAGGATAGCACACAGTTGGAAAATCCTTGTGTTCATGGTTAAGAGCAGTACTCCCCACAAGATTTAGAAAACATGTAAAGGTGGGACTATGAACTCACCCTTGAGAATACAAATATGACAATTTATACCCTTGGTATATATATTTACAAAATTATCCCTTTAATTATATTTTCAAAATAATAAACCTTTATATTTTTAAGTATGACAAAACAAACCCCTGAAGTTTAACTTTAGAATAATTACATTTTTGGCCCAAAAGTTTAATAATTTCAAAAGTTACAATATATACCCCTTTGCATGAAATGTTTTTGCGTTTTTAGTCCAAATTCCATATTTTTGAATTTTTGAATCTGAAATCAATTTTTATAAATAATAAACAGGTGAATAGCGTATTCTTATAAGCTAAATAATACTTTTACAACGAGCTTATAGCTTATCAAAAGAGCTTATTAGTTTGAAAATCTAAAATTTGGTTTAAAAAGATTTAACCCTGATGGGTTTAAGGTTTTAAGAATTAAGTTTCACGCTTATAGAAAGACAAATGTTACTTATGAAATAGCTTATAAGACCAGCTTATGGTATTTAGCTTATTAGATACAAAAAAATGGATTATAAGGGTTTGAAGCATACGTTTGGTTTAGGAAAACCAAACGTGTGTCTTTGTGATTCAAGAACTTATACAAGGAGCTTATACGCTGACTTATACTGATACAAAGCCCTTCATGGCATGAGCTTGCGACTTTTCCCAGTTCCACGAACACATGGATGAAAATGGGTCATATCAAGCAAAAACAACTCGAAAACATTAAAGATGAATCAAGGATCCTTGTTCTTCTTAAACCTTGGTTTTAAAACAGCTTGTACTTCCTTCTTAACCCTTCCTGGACTTGTTTAGATCATGATTTGAGTATATGTTGAGTTTTAGAGATGAATTGAAAAAGTATGTATATGTCTGTGTAGTCAATTAGTAGTCGCACTCACCTTAGGTGAGCTAAAGGTTTAAGGAGCCGTCGGCACCACTTTTATTTGGAGTGGTGGCCAAGGGTTAGCCATGGTGACTACAGACTGGCAAGGATACAGGTGTTGGAGGTGGAGAGTGATACCCCCAAACAGACACTTTATATACAATATACGTTATATGAAATCTGCAAAACAATTATCGAATAGTCAGTAGTTCTCGTTGGTTTGAGAAACAAACTTTTAACCAAAGTAGTCCCAAAAGCCTCCCGGGTCGTTTTCCCTCGACAAAATGTGAATTGAGAATCGGTTAGGTTCGTGATCGTGAGTTTTGAATGGGTTAAAAAGAATTGGATTTTGATTTCTAACTCCACTAATGAATAATGAATGTAAGCACATGGTTCAACCAAATAAACAAGAAAAGCATTTAAAGAAATTAAGAAATAAAACACGAAAACGTAAACGGGAATTAATAAAACGCGACATTTAAGCAACTAAAACAAATTTAACCCCTACGAACGCAAATTTAATTTTAATAAATCCTAATTGACTAAAAATAATTTTCAGAAAAAGAATTATATTTTTTTTGCTTTTTATTTTATTTATTATGAATTAAAAATGATTTTAATCTAGAAAATTAATTAAAAATATTAAACTACTTTATAAAAATCTAAAAAATTAACTAAAAGTACTTTGAACAATGTTGATCCTAAGAAAAATATACACTCGAAATAAGCCCTAAATATAAGCTGTTAAATAAGCGAAATTCCCTAATAAGCTAAAACTAGAAACAAAGGATAAAAGGATTTTAAGTTGAAGCTATAACAGAACCCAAGGGCGCTATTCAAAAGCTAGTGGATGATAAATTATGTTAAATATATAACATAATTATTTTATAGTGTTTCGATCGACGAATGATAACGACAAATGTGTCGGGCTTTAATAAAATCGAGTCTTATAATATTTAAATATATTTTTATAATTAAATATAAAAATATTACATTTTATACCTTTAAGAATTCGAAAAAGACAATATATACCTGATACACCCAAATACGTATATATATAATATATAGTATAATAGGATATAATCAATAATAGTATAGTAAGTACTTTCCGTCGGGTTCTAGAAAATCGCTTTTAACCAAAGAAATTATCAAAAAGCTCTCGGGTCGTTTCCTCGGCGAGAAGTGAATGGGAATCTACGTTCAAGTTGTAAATTGAGCTTGATTATCATTTAAGTTTTTGGGTTTGGTTTTCTAAATCTACTAAAAGGGAAAGCATATAAAAGGGAAACTAAACTTTTGGATTTAAACTATTTTTAAACTAATATTAATTTTAAGATTAAAAACTACAAGATTATACTAAAATTGATCTAAAAGATATAAATGACGAAAATGCTTGCTAAGTGACGTAAAATGTTCATTAAGTGCGGGTTTAGGTTTTAACGAATTAAAATCCTTCGAAAACAAATTTCAAGAAATTAAATGACAAGTAAAGTAAAATGTTTTTTTTAAATAAATGACAAGTATTAAAATTGCATTAAAAGTAAATTACGGTATGTAAATTGGAAAATTCTAATGACTATTAATTTTTTAAACCTTTTTAAAACCGCACTTAAATTCCAAATCACTAATCACTTAGCAAGCACTAATGAACTACTCACTAATCATAACAAATAAACTAGCAGCAATCATAAGATCAAACATAAACATTTTAAGCTAATAATTCTAAACTACTAGTATTAAAAAGGGAAAAAGGGTAACCGAATGAAGAACCGCAATGATATAAAACCACCCGATCTTACAAACTTAATAAACAAATAAGTTTATCACTTTAAAGCTTTTACTTTACTAATTAGCGAATAAAGGTGTCAACTTTATCTACTAATTATTTTCATAAAAACTATAAAGATCAAAACTTTATCTATTTATCAACCTTATAAGACCCTTAAGCTCCGGCCTTAGATGTAGAAGGATGGAATAAGAAATAAGACATGAAAAGTTAGAACAAAATAAGCTAATAAAAAGATGAAAACTTTAGATCTAAATCCACCCGAAACTAAGGTGTTCAATCAAGTGAACTCGGATCGGGTATATTTAAGGATTTAGATCTAAGAAAAATAAGCTAGAATTAAAAACTAAATTTGTAAAAACAAAACTAGATTTAATCTAATAAGCTACTTTTAAAACTATTTAATAAACTAGATCTAAAAGTAAATAAGCCATTGAAAACTTTAACTACTAAAAAGCTTTTAGATCTACTAAACTAAATAATAAGCTCTCGAAATCAAGGGTGCTCAAGACTTAAAGAATAAGCCGAGTAGAAGACTCATGACACCCTTTTTAGCATTCGAATCGAGCATAAGAAAGAAATAAGCTAAATAAGAAAAGAAAATGAAAATAAGCAAAAGCTTATTTGGATAATATGAGCTTAGATCTAAATCAAATAAGCCAAAGGAATGCTTATTTGAAGTAAGAAATAAGCTAGGAGAAAACTAGAAGCAATAATAAGCCATAATTAGCTTAAAAAGAAAAGAAAAGAAAATAGAGGATTAGAAAAAGAATAAGCCATAAGACAATAAGCACTTCAATCTTCAAAACATCTTCATTAATAAGCTAAAAAGTGATGATTACAATAAGCTAATTAAGCTTTAAAAGCTTTTACAATAAGCTAAACTAAATTACACTACAACTAAATTAAATACTACTCTCTAACTCTATTTTTCTACCTAAATTCTAACACTTGAGCTGCTGATGCGTGCTTCATTATATAGCCCAAAGTAGGTGGGGGTATTTTCGTCATTTTAGGCCTCCATCCACTCATATTGCTGGATCTAGGGGTATTTTGGTCTTTTTGCGCTCCACCAACTGCCTCATTATTGCCATAGTCTGACCTCGTACTGACACATGCCTACCTCGTACTGACACGCGCAGAGTGCCACGTGTCACACTCTGATTGGTCAGCCGCCACTGGAACAGTACCTCGTACTGACATAACTGCCACCTCGTACCTGCCACCTAGGACCTCGGACTGACACTCTGCCACCTAGGACTGACACCTCGTACCTCGTACTGACACACCTGCCATCTGACACTCAATCATTAGTTGGCCACGTGTCACCACCTGAGTGGTGCCACGTGGCATGTTACTATTCCGCCGCCGACCGGTCAACCGCCACCGGACCACCGGTCAACGGTGGTCAACGGCGGCAGTCAACGGCGGTCAACGCCGCCGGACCACCGCCCAATGGCGGCGGTCAACGACGGTCAACGGCGGCGGACCACCGCCGGACCACCGGTCAACCGGCGGATCGTGGGCCGGGTCAGGTCGGGTCATGGGCCGGGGTCAGGTCGGGTCATGGGCCGGGTCGGGTCAGGGGCCGGGTCGGGTCCACCACGTGGCATCTACGTGGATGCTGACGTGGAAATTGAGGGGATGAAAACCCTCATGCAGAATCGAACCAAAGACCTTTCTTTCAAGAGCCTAATGCTCTAACCGGTGGGCTAGAGCATAGTTCT